>CAUYON010090882.1:0-13363 GCA_963573935.1 Arctocebus calabarensis
AAATTTACTAAATATAGAATATAAATGTCTTAACACAATAACTAAGAAAATGCCATGAAGGCTATGTTAACTAGTTTGATGAAAATATTTCAAATTGTATATAAAACCAGCACATTGTAAAAAAAAAAAATTGGCTTTCTGAGAGGCAGCATAACTTGAGAGGAAGTAACGTAGACTCTTCTCCTTCTTCTTCTTCTTCTTCTTCTTCTTCTTCTTCTTTTTTTTTTTTGCAGTTTCTGGCCAGGGCTGGGTTTGAACCCACCACCTCTGGCATATGGGGCCAGTGCCCTCCTCCTTTGAGCCACAGGCTCTGCCCAGCAATGTAAACTCTTTAATCAGGAAATTTCAAGCTCATATCCCAGTGCAGGCATGTACTGGCTCTGCCTGGTACAGTTTATTTATTTCCTTATAGTATGAGGATAATAATAGTGATGCTATATAATTAAAATTAAAAGGAATAGCATATAAATTATCTCATATTCCTGCCATATATTGCTTAATATAACTAGTAGCTTTTACCATTAAAATGTTCTTATTACCCTAGACTATGCTATATAATATATATAACATTTATTTTCCAGATGAAATAGGAAAAGACAAAAAAAACCTTAAATTATTTGCCTATGAAATACTGAAATGCTTCTGAATATGTGTGTGTGTGTTGTATATATGCTGCCCAGAAAGTACCCAGCCATGTAATATGAAAAAATATATACATGTATATACCCCTTCATCAAATACTATGTTGTGTTTTTCTGACCAACATCTGTCCAAACTCCCTTATCTACATGTGTACATAGAGTCTATGCAGCAATTCTAATATTTTTCTGTCATTTATAAGTTAATTTAAAAATTGTATGGAGATAGCAAAAAATGACTAAAGACAAAACAATCTTGAAATGGAAGAATAAATGTGGTACATTCATAGTACCTGAATTCTAGGATTATTAAAAGCTAAAACAATCAATATAGTGTAGGATTAGCTCAAAAATGGACACACTGACTCATGGAACATTCGTAACTGCTACTCCAGAAATTGACTCATGTAATATCAACAATATAAACTTAATTGATTTTCAACAAATGGTACTACAACACCACATAAATCCTAATCATTTTTTCATATCACACACAAAAATGTGGACCTTAAGCCTGAAAGTTAAAATTATAGAATAAAAAAGTACATATGTATTTTGACCTGAAGCAACCCTATGCAAGAGAATATATAGGTATGACCAATAAGCATTTACAACGAAAAATAAATCCATACTCAGATTCGATTTCACTCCTGCTGGATAACTAAAATTCAAAGAGGTAGTAGTCAATATCAAATACTAAATATGATATGAAGCAACTGGAACTCATATACCATTCTGCTGAAGACGTTATACATTATTATTAATTTTGCAAGATGTTGGCAGATTTTTATAAAGAATAAAGTCAAGCATATATCTATCCTGTGACATAAGCCTTCTATTCTTAAGTATTTACACAAAGTAAATACATGACTAAAAAAGAGATTGGTATGAAACCTGACTACAAAAAGATTAGTATAAAATCATTTGTAGGAGCTAATCCCAAGTAGAAATGACGAATATCCATCAACAGGAGAATAGATTAAAATTTTTGGTATGTTCATGCAGAGGAATGTTAATCAACAATTCTTTTTTAAAGAATGATTGATGCACAAACAACATGGAAACATGTTGAGTGAAAGAGGAAGACAGACCGGCATATACTATAGTTTCATTTCTATAAAGTCGACCACAAGGCAAAATCAACTTATGCTCAGAACGGAGTTTGCCTGGGTGTGGGGATGGCCAGGAAGGAGGCACAAAGGAACTTTCTTGAGTGAGGGAGATATATCACAGTATGTAGTAGCCTCAATGAACCGATTTGAACTATGAAACTTTCCTAGTCACCTCTTTGAAGTTCAACTTCTCAGACAAGCTTTTGAAATTATTTTTCTGCACCATATACCTTTGTATAAAAAATCAAAAATAAGACTTTATGGGGAATAAAAAGCACACATTACCCCTTTGGGTCTGAAGAAGCCATTAGTGCATGTCTCACAGTTTATACCAGCAGTGTTTTGGGTACAATTAATGCACACGCCCCCTCCGATGTACTTTCCGTGTATATTTAAACTCAGATTTCTTCTGGCCACGTTTTCATCATAATAGCATTCTTCAGCTTTTCCATGACAATTGCATGCTACATTAGAAAAAAATAACATAATAAACATGAATTTCAGGTTTCAGATGATTATTTTAAATAATCATTTTTTGGTATACATCCTAGATTTTGATACTTTGTGGGAAGTTACATTCATTTAGCAAAGACACACACAGAAACATATTTGGAGTGTATCAGGATTGATTGGATGTGTTAATAAATTCACATATTTTAATGAAATTAGAAATAATTAAAATATGTAAATTAATCCAAATCCTATGAGATTGCCAATGTTTAATTGATTTTGATTTACAAAAGCACAATTTTTTATAGTTCAATCTGTATCTTCCTATTATGACAAATAATAAATTATTAAATGATGATGCTGAGTGATTAAGAGCCAGGAAATCTGTAATGATTAATCACTTATGGGAATCTCTGTGTTAGATCCTAGAGTGAAAAAGCACATGTAGTTATTTGTTTCTTTTGCCTGCAAAGTTCTGTTATAAGTGTTTTATATTTATTACTGATGATTTTAATCCTCAAAATGCCTTTATGAATTAAGCATTATTAACAACCAGTTCTCATTATATTGGAAACCCAAAACAGAAGTGAAATAACTGATAAAAGGTAACTTAATCAGTATTGGAAACCACGCTCTGAATTCTGTGCAGTGCACTGCCAGAATCCCTTTCTATTCTACCTGGCGAATGAGAAAAGACATAAGAAAGGTGCCAGCTGGTCAAGACAAACCCAGAGCAAGCCTGCTCAGTGGCTAAGATCTAAGATCATACTATTTGCCCCACACGGTTTTGCAGTGCTCCACTTAGTCATGTGATGCTGGGAACTTCTGAATTTCACTAAGGCTCAGTATCCACATAAAACACCAGGTGGTCAATAGTAATGACCAGACAGAGATATTTAAAAGCACCAAGTGAGATAATGCATGTAAAATCATTAGCATAATGCTTTATAAATAAGTTCTCCATTGATTTTTCCTCCTCTTCAGCCTCCTTGTCTTTTTCATGTTCCATTAGAGGAATTCAAAGAAGTGAAAAATCACTTTTCCCACCAAGGACTGGGTAAGGCTTTGAAAAAGATGAAAAATTTATATTTGAATGAGAACTAGGGAAAGATGTCTTTGCTGTCTCCTTCTTACCTCCTATTGATTTTTGTATGTGTCTTTACATTGATTTCCTCATGCACGTGTGTGCGTGTTGAGACGTGCACATATGCACAAAGCCCACTCTTTTTATTTATCCCACAAAGGGAGAAGGGAATTTCTATGCTATTCTGAATTGTTTCATTCTACTGATACTAGATGACAGAGCTTTTTCCTGATTAGCATGCAAAGTACCCCCTAAGACTTTACAGGGTACTGCCCCACGGAGGCATTTTCAGGTCTCCATCAGTAGGCGGTTCCATGGTTTGCAAGTATCTCCTTTACAAACAACACTGCACACAAACTAGGAGGAGATGGAAGTCGGGGAAAGGTAGGGTTCTGAGGTTAGAAAGTTTTCTGTGTGCCAGTTGAGTGACTTTGGGGGGAAAACTAAAGTCTTCATGTCATTTTAGTACTTACCTCTTATAACAGTTTTGGCTTAGCTGAATGCCTGAGACATACTATTAACACACACCAGCTCCGTCATCCTGTTACACTCAGCTCAGTAAGTGCTGGTAGCAGTAGTAGCTTTTGTACAATAATTATAACCATCATGATGATACTCCCTGTACACAGTACATCTATAGGTTAAATTCCCAGAAGCATAAATTCTAGTCAAAGGGCAAATTTTTATTTTTAATCACTTGAAAAATTCTCCTCCAAAAACACGATGTCAAATTAATCTTGGTCCTGTAGGTATGACAAAACTGTTTCCCTGTAGGCATCAACATTGTGTATTATCAACACTTTCAATACAGTTTTTGGACACAGTAAGCATTCAGGTATTTGTGAGTGAATGAAAAAATACTTTGGTAAGTTAAAAATAATTTCTTGTTTTATTAATAATTGGTACTTCCTTAATTATGAATGTGATCATCTTGTTATAGGGTTATACATTATTTCTTTTCTAAGAAACATATTTTGATCTTTGCTGTTTTTAAAAAAAGATTCACTGAATTTTTTCTTATTAACATATAAGTTTTCTTAACACAGTAAGCATATTATTCTATTGTCATAGTTGTTGCAAATACCTTACACAATCTGCTGGCTTTTTTAGTTTTTAGAAGACAGTACTTTTGCTCTATTAATGGAGAGTTTCATACTTTATTCTAGGCAACACATAGTAATACACATTAATCACTAGGCATTATAAACAGTTTTATATCCTTAGGACAATACATAAGAATTCTTTTTAAATTTTTTAAAGGGAAGTTGCCCAGGCTGGTCTCGAACTTCTTGGCTCAAGGAATCTCCTGCCTCAGTCTCCTGAGTAGCTGGGATTATAGATGTGCACCACTGCACAGCTATGAATACTTAAGAACTCTGCAGTAAAAATGTACTGCAAGAAACAATCAAAATTTCTGCTGCCAATAGAAATAGAGGAAAATACAGAATAATACAAATTTATTATCACATTATGCACATATTTAGAATTAGTGTTGCCGTAAGTATTTAGAACTATGAGCTGATATACTTAAAACACGGATGCCTGAGCAACAGGCCACCTCATGCTCCAGCAGCCAGGACCCCCTGCCTACATCTCTGCTTGCTCTCTGTAGACTGCACTCAGCCCCCCTCTGTAATATCCTCAGAGGACCCCTCCTCACAAAGAGCCATTTATTTTGCTCTGTCATCAGCAACTCACTATTTCACAGAATATCCAAGACACATGATACAAATACAGAACTATTCCTCACATATCTTTAGAGATATGTCTTGCCTTAACTAAGCTAGATTGATGAAAATCCAAATGAAACTCACATGAATTAGAAGGCAGTTATTCATTTTATAGCAGGATTTATCATGTCACAGAAGGATTTTTATTAAAGTGATTGGAATAAAATTCAACTTGCAAAAAAAATTTATATAAGCTTTTAGGAATGCATACCTTGACAAAAGTCTGGTGTTTATCTAAGGTTTTATGGGTAAGACCCTCATCTTTAATTTCTAGGTTTTTTAAATGTTTATTATTCAGCTTGGAATATAACTCCCTATTTCTCCTACAAAGAAAAAAATGCTTTATAGTTCCACTATTTAAAAAAGGTATATAGTAGCAACTGGCATTCTTTTGCTTTGCTTAATCTACCTTTGTTGCTAACAAGTTGATCTGCTCTTTTGTTTTATTTAAACATAGGGACATAAGTGGTAAAGGATTTTGCAGACTCACTTTACATAATTATAACTGTATGATATGATGCCAGTGGCAACAAGAAGCATTCCCACATTCACTGGGGATTCTGGTCCCACTTGATGTCTCACAAACATAAAAGAAATGTAATTATAATTTAAAGAAGTTTCAAGGTAAATATTCCTGGGTGGCACATCATTTAAAATCACTGTTAGGAAAGAACGGCTGCTTTTTCTGGAGAATCTATGGAAAACTGAGGGATTAGCCAGAAAAGATTAGGAGTAGTTGAAAACAACCAAAGGCTGGGCCTCCAATGGTCCCCTACAAAGGAGAATGACCAGCTCACACCTCCAGATATGTCTCAGTAATGAGCAGACATTTCTAATCATTCATACGAATAAAAGCAGACAGAAACCATCAAAAAGCAAGGGAGGTAAATGCAGAAAATGAAGGAACTTGAGACATTGGTAGCATATGTAGACTCTTAAACTGAAAAAAAAATTGCTTATCAATATCTGGGTCCCAAGGGGATGGGGGATGGGTCCCAAGACCTTCCCAAAATACCAAGATCTGCAGATGCTCAAGTCCCTGATGATATGGTGCAGTATTTGCATGTAACCTGTGCACCCTTCCCTATACTTCAAATAATCTCTATATTACTTTTAATACCCAATACAATATAAATGCTATGTAAATTATTCTTATATTGTATTATTTGGGAAATAATGACAAGAGAAAAAAGTTTGTACAAGTTCAAAACAGGTGCATTAAAAAATACATATATATTTATATTAAAATATAATTTTTATTGAGACAAAATATATATATATATATTTTTTTTTTCCTATTGAGACAGAGTCTCTGGCTGCCCTCAGTACAGTACTGTGCCATCATAGGTCAGAGAAATCTCAAAATCTTGGGCTCAAGCAACTCTCTTGCTTTAGCCTCCCTGGTACCTGGGACTAAAGGCAACCCCCACAATGTTCAGCTATTTTTTTAGAGACTGGGTTTTCTCTTGCTCAGGCTGGTCTTGAACTCCTGAGCTCAGGCAATCCACCCACCTCAGCCTCCCATAGCGTTAGGATTATGGGCGTGAGCCACTGTGCCCAGCTTCTTTTTGTAAATATTTTGAATCTACAATTGGTTGAATCCATGCACACAAAACCCATGGATATGGAAGGGCGATTTTATGTTTTCTTTGAGACAGAGTCTCACTTTGTTGCCCTTGCTAGAGTTCTGTGGCATCATAGTTCACAGCAACCTCAAACTCTTGGGCTTGAACGATTCTCTTGCCTCAGCCTCCCAAGTAGCTTAGACGATAGGCACCCGCCACTATGCCTGGCTATTTTTTGGTTGTAGTTGTCAATGTTGTTTAGCAGACCTAGGCCGGGTTCGAACCCGCCAGCCTAGTGTATGTGGCTGGTAACCATTGTACTACGGGCACCAAGACAGAAGGGCAATATTACATCTTGATGATTGGGAAATATTTTATGATTAATTTATGTTATGATTCAACAGACCTATCTCGTGTAACATGATAAATACTAGTTGAGTAAATCTTTAGTCAAGGAATGTGTAGGGTTAGTATTATTATAGTTGGGAACATCTACTCCAGCCTGTCTGAGGCCATATATATTCATTGAAGTAAAAAATGTACTAGGGCTGATTCACCAAAATATTAATATTTGAACTCAGTTTAACTGAGCTTCATTCTAGTTTGGGTTTTCAGTTTAGCACAAGTCTATTTTCAGGTCTTTTCTTGGCCTGAGAAAATTTCCAGAACCAAGTTTCTTGGGTACCTCTGTCAGCATGATGGGCCAGTTGGCAATCCTAGGCTCTAAGTCACCTGCCTCACTTCTTAGGTATTTCCCGTCAGTAAACACCAGACACATGGGTAGCCTTCAGCATGACAGTACAAATGAGTATCCATTGACACATTTGCATTGCCAGTCATTTTACTATTTTTGGTTACTGACTGGCTTGTTTTTTGGTGACCACTGTCCAATAATTGCTGGAGCATAGTTTATGCCGATGATTACCACTGATGCCACTTGGAATATCAGCAGTATGAGATATCTATATTCTTTGTTTTTTCTTTGAGACGGAATGTCACTTTGTCACCCTTTGTAGAGCGCTGTGGTGTCATATCTCACAGCAACCTCAAACTCTTGGGCTTAAGCGATTCTCTTACCTCAGCCTCCCAAGTAGCTGGAACTGCTGGCACTCGCCCCAACACCCGGGTATTTTCAGAGATGGGGTCTCACTCTTGCTCAGGCTGGTCTTATATTCCTGAGCTCAGACAATCAGTCCACCCGCCTCGGCCTTCCAGAGTGCTGGCATTATAGGTATGAGCCACCTCACCCAGCCACTATACTCTTATCATTATTATGGACTATGATAATCCATATATTTTAAATATTAATATCTATTATTAGGATAATTATCTACTTTCCACAAATTTGATCTCTTCCTTTAAGGAACTGTCACCTTTTAATCTTGTATCCTGAAAACCCTGGATACAAGTCTCTCAGTCTCTGACCCTAAAAACCACCCTTAATAATCATAAATAATGAAGCACAGGGCTTTTTTTTTTTCCAGCTACTAAACTGGCTCTAACATGTGGGGTATAATCTCTCACCTCTGATTTTCCTTTTCTCTTAAATGATGGCTATTCCAATGCTATTTATTTGCAGAAAAGATAGATTTTCAGGCTGCAAAGGGAGCAACTTAAAGGATCTGGAGCTAATACATGTTTTAGAACCATTTCAGAAATATACGTGATTTGAAGGCTCGTTTGCTTAATGTTTATTCACAATTCTATTACTCTCTATATACATCGTGCTACCGCTCCAGGTTCACCCTGATGGTATAATAATAAATGTATACTATCCTTTTATTTATTTCTCATCATCCTCGCACAATGGTAAATTCATAGATATTTGGTAATTACTTGCTATATTAAAAGAAACTGAAACGCTGAGTAACTCAAATAGCAGGGCAAAGAATTTACCAGCTCTTGCCTTGGATAAAATATATTTCCATATATACTGGAAATATGAGTTCACCTAAAATCACCGCGTGCTCTTATCCCCTACTCCAGGAGGGGAAGAGCGGCACATTCCGTCGGCTTCTCGAGAACCTACCTTCACATTCGGTTTTAGTCAGGAAAGTGCCAGCTCTCCAAGGTTTCTGATGGAAGCCGGGACAGCACTGGTCACAGCTGTCACCACATGTGTTATGCTCACACTCGCAGCGAGATTTCTGGTCAAAAAGAGGGGTGGGGGAGCCCATTGTTAGATCCCTACAGCAGTTCAGGGAGCGGCTCCCTCTGAAAGACAGTGTGGAGAAAAAAATTATTAGACTATGCGCCAGAAGGCAAAACGCTGCCAGCCAGGGAGGGGAGGTGTGCTGGCCTTGGAGTGGGGATGTTTGATCAACGCCAGCGTAGCAGGGACTCTGTAGGGGACGGAGCACAGGCTTGCGAGAGCCGGCAGCGGTTCTTGAAGGAGGGCTGGCAGCAGGGCGATCTCCCACTGGCACGGAGAAGCTTTGCAGCCTGGAGACAAGCCTCCAGCATCCGCACGCTGGCCGCTCATTAGCAAGCAGGTGCTGGGCTGCACATCTGTGGTGCATCAGGGTGGGAGCCGAGCCCGTGGGGAAAGAACACGTAGCAATCACTGAGCGTGTAGAGCCTCTGCGTGCCCCCCTCCCCCCATTGTATATTGCTTCAACAAAAGGCCCCGGCAGAGGTCACTCGGGGCTTTCCTGCACTATGGGAAGTCTGCCTCTCACAAGCATTGTACTTCCAATCCGTGTCCCGGCTGTTTCCTTCCCGCGGGGTCGAGGTGACCTAGTACCATCAACAGTACTCGCTGGTTCTGAAATCACTGGGTTTAGACAAAAGCGGAAAGACCCACTGGGGTGGCCTTGAAGACTGAATTCTCCTGATGCCGGATCTACATGTTTAGGGGGTCCAATGTGCACCTTTCAAGTCTTCCTTCGAAGTGCTGTTAACATTTGGGGATTGATTCGTAGATATCTAGGGACTAAACTAGGACAGAAATCTAATGTCCCCAGGAGTAAATCTCACGTGTGTTTGTGTGTGCGCTCTGAGCAGAGTCTCAATTTGCCACATCAACTGGCCCTCCCAGGATGCTTGTGGACTCTCAAAGCTTAGGACACATGAATCAGTGCGATTTCTGGGGAATACCCAGACCATGGGGAATGCAGCACTAGGACTCTGCCATAAAAACATGCCAGGGCCCTCGGCTCTTCCTAGGACACAGCATTACAATCCATTAATCAGAAAGCCAGCTTTGAGTGTAATGTCATTTGTATCACGATTTTTGTTGAGGAAAACAAGATAGCCCTACCTGTCTTCACCCATCTCACTGTTCAATGTGTTTTTCCATATCCTGTAAAGTAGATGATTTTGAATTTCCCCAGTCTGTTTATGACAGGAAAAACTGATGCTCATTCATCTTCTCTTTTAGGTTGTGTTCATTTAATTTGCTGTCAGTCATGAAAAATTCTACCCCAAAGCATTCCAGCATTTTCCGGCGTGGCACTGGTAGTGCTCTCCTGAATTCTTCCACCCCTCTTCATACTGTCCCTGGTTCACGGCTATTTATATATTTATTTCCATGCACAGTTTTTATTTGTATGCATGAATTTTGTGATTAAAAATTTTAAAAGAAATGGTCAGGTTGATTGACAGTAGACATTCTCTAGTATGCTGTCAGAGTTAGCGAGGTCTCAAAATAGAGCAGTTTGGAGCCTTTTGGGGAAAAAAAAAACCAACTGATTTTTTTTTTGATACCTTGATGGTGGATTTCAAAGTCTATCATCCTAACTGCCAGCTCTTTTTTCACCCTGGCATGGCTTTCTGTTACTCCGACTAAGTGGGGACTTGATACCCATTCACAGCGTTCCCTGTCAGCAAAGACTCTCATGAAGCATTTTACAGTTCACGGCTTCGTCTTGCCTTCAGCATTCTATAAATATACATACATTTGTCGCTGGATCGAGCGGACAAGCCCTGGCGTGACCGTAGCAGATGCACATCCCTCCAACGGAAATATCCTTGACCGAGTAGTAATACTGCAAAAAGCAACCAGAAGAGAAATCCTGTTAAGATGACTGCAAGGTGAAAGTAACGAAGGGGAACACTCAGTGAAAACCTTTATTTTCTGCTTTTATCCTTTCTGGGAAGCACATTCGTGTTACTTGAGGACAAGTGGGAGTTCACGAAACGGATGAAGTGACTCCTCACGTTGTAATCATAGCCCAGGCCAAGAATACCTCTAATGGATGTCAGGTGGGCATTTTAGGACTTTCCTTCTCATGAAGTCCACGCTGCCAAGAGTGGGGCTGAGGACAATTCTTTGTAAAAGTTGCTTTACATGGTTTCTTGCAAAAACACCTTTTATTGTGACCATAGGAACCTCAGTGCTCACAACTCTTATGTGACTGTTTCATAGGATGGATTTGAAAAGAACCAACAAAATTAGAAAGAAATTGTGCATATAATAATATATTCCTTAACCATATAAGAAAAAAATTAAAAGTAACTAACTCTTTGTTGTACAGAACACTTGCTTTTTTATATTATTGTGTTAAAAGAACCATATAACTGCCTTCCTGTAATTAATATAAAAATTAATATATCCTTATGATTTTAAACTACTCAGCTATTTTAAAGACTATAATGCAAAATGAAGTATTTTTACAATTTTAATCTATACATATATAGCATTTCATAATTGTCAGAGCACCTTACATGATCACATCCCAATAACCATTATAGTGGTAGATAGTGCTATTATTCCAATTATAAAATGAAAGAAAAATAGCTTTAGCAAGAATAAGTAGGTAGTCAAAAACCTGAACTCCTTGAGTACAAATCCTCTTTTTTCAAGTTACTTATTTTTCTTCTTTCTTTTGATTACTTTTGTTATGTGGATATAGTATCTTTTAAATATTTTTATTATAGTATTTTATTTGACATGCCTAGAGTTTGAACTAAGGGAACTTACTAGGAAGTTGGCTGCTATTAAAATCCTTTTATTCCCCAATCAACTTCATCATTGAATAATATAGACACAAATGGAGATATTGCCTCAGAGAGTTGATATTGTAGTATTTGAGCATGCTTTTTAAAACTGAGAAATCTATTTTAAATATAAATGGATAATGCTTTATTTTTGAGCCAGGAAGAGGAGCTGAAATTCAATATCCTAGTTTTATATATTTAAATTTACATGCAGTATTTATTGAACTTGAGAACTTTTGGAAAACATATTTATATGGTGACCTCTGCACCATTTTAGAGGCTCATGTACAATAAAATTATAAATAATAGATGTGCACCCCAGCCCCCACTTGCCTACTATAAAAGACGATAAAAAGAACACTAATTTCTTTTCACTGATTTTTTTTCCCCTCTCTAATAGACATATTGTCAGAAAAGATTAAATTTCCTTTCAATATTATTTAGTCTTCCTCAGTGTGTATTTTTAAATTATGGCAAAATTAAAATTAAAAGTGTTTTTTTTAAACAAGAATATAAGCATTACTATAGAATAATGATTAGTTTTGCATGAGACAATTTGCAATATGCTGAAATATAACACAAGGTTTAGCATTATTTCAGGTTTGGAAAATACAGGGCACTAAAACATCCGACATATGTTGCATGGGAATATCTAAAACTTTAAAAGCTATTTTGTGATGATGAAGAGGCTAGATGTGGGGAAGTTAAATAATGAGGAGAGAAAATATGTGAGGAGCAGTCAGGAACTGTGAAGATTCAGCCTACTAGTTTAGCAATTTGGCAGTTGGCAGCTGTGGGCTGACTTTATTGAGATCATTCTAGAAAGAAGTGCTTTTAATCCCTTTTCTTACCTGTACTTTTAGTCATACCGCAGACATCCTGAGAGCAGGGATTTGCTTTATGAACTTATGACTGAATTGACTCCTTGGTAAGAACGTCTTGGTTACATAGCAGCAACTTGGGAGGTGACATAAGCCTGTAACTGTGGCCGTGGGTGGCCAGGAGGAAGCACAGTCATCACTCATAGCAAACTGGGTTGATCATGTATATCATAATCCCAGAAATTACGATTTCACACTGGAGGATGACGCTTCTGTGAGCTCCTGTGTCTAAAGATGTTTTAGGCTTTTTGCATTGATATTTAATTTGTAAAGAAAAATGAAAGAGCATGAAGAATCAGTTTTCCCCTGGTGTAGAGCTTTTTTTACTCTATAGCTTATGATTCATTAATGAAGTACAAAACCAAATTATTTGATTAGCAAAATAGTCTACAGACCAGCAACATAAACATTACTTGGAAACGTTCTAGCATTTTTCTAGAATTATAGAGTCACAGGCCTCTAGATCTACTGATTCAGAATCTGTATTTTCACAAGATTACCAGCTGATTTTATGCAGATATTGTGCATGCTCTCTCTCTCCCTCTTTCTCTGTGTGTGTGTGTGTGTGTGTGTA
This sequence comes from Arctocebus calabarensis, assembly GCA_963573935.1. NCBI lineage: Eukaryota > Metazoa > Chordata > Mammalia > Primates > Lorisidae > Arctocebus > Arctocebus calabarensis. The sequence goes on from CAUYON010090882.1 coordinate 12,973, forward strand.
CTGAGTCATGATGTTAAATGTATTTTCTTCATGTGGGTTGTAGCCAAAAATGTTTCAAAGTCCCTGAACTTCTAGTAGTAACACCTCAAAGCGAATTATAATGGTAATAAAGACTATCTATAGTAACAAACACTAATATAGTCCTCACAAATAAGATTTATAAACTGGATATTATGAACATCATTTTACAAAAAAAAGAAATTAAAGTTTAAGAATGTTAAAATGGGGCGGCTCCTGTGGCTCAGCGAGCAGGGCGCCGGCCCCATATACCGAAGGTGGCGGGTTCAAGCCCAGCCTCGGCCGAACTGCAAAAAACAAAAAAATAGCCGGGCGCTGTGGCGGGTGCCTGTAGTCCCAGCTACTAGGGAGGCTGAGGCAAGAGAATCGCTTA
>CAUYON010090883.1:0-21474 GCA_963573935.1 Arctocebus calabarensis
TAGGTGGTCTGTGATTGGCTGTCTTCATTGCCTGCCAGTGTGGAGGATGGAGGGCTTCAAGTACCCACACTTTCATATGAATGCTATATCACAATTACAGCCCAAGATAAAGAGGAAAGAGGAAGGGGAGGGATGGTGGGAAGATGGGTAGAAGGAGGATAATTGGTGGGAACACACCTATGGTGCATTTTACAAGGGCACATGTTAAATCTACTAAGTGTAGAATATAAATGTCTTAACATAATAACTAAGAAAATGTGGTGAAGGCTAGGTTAACCAGTTTCATGAAAGTATTTCAAATTGTATATAAAACCAGCACATTGTCTCGATGACTGGCAAGGAGTGGGACCTCCAACCCCCACCGGAGGCTCCAATAGCCAAAAAGGCCAGACAACTGCTGAGGTGTCTCCTTCACTTTGCACTTGGGACTAAATGTAGAACCCCATTCCCTATGCCTAGGTCAGTTTCATGTGAATTTCTTGGGCCTCAATTCCATGAATGGACTGTGTCCATTCATTGATGCATTCATTCACTTTGCCCCGGAGGGAACTGTGTTCATTCATTGATACATTCATTCACCTTCCAAATAAATAAATAAATAAATTTTTAAACCCCCCCCTGAATAAAACTTCCAAAATATGTGATAAGAGAAACTGTCAGTGAAACCAATACAGAAACCACAAATTCACACCATGTGACGTCAAATATGTGGAAGTTTTATATGGAGATTTTAATGGTACCACATTTAGGATGGTCAAAAAGATAAATGAAGGAATAATGACAATTAAGAAGTACAAGAACATATGAAACAAAAGTCAGCAGAAATAAAACAAGAATATGTAGATATGAGAAATTAGTTTGAAATCTTATAAGTGAAAAAAATATGTAGTTCATTAAAATAAGTAAATGGGACTCATTCAATCCTAGACACAGTTGAAGAGAGAATCCATAAATTAGAAGAAATCTACTCAGAGAACAGGACAAGAGAGAAAGAGATGGAATATCTCTCTGAAAGAACAGTTAGACACATGAGGATATATTGATGGGTTTTAATGTTTGTCAAATGGGACTTCCAGAAGAGAATGGAGGGAATCATAGAGAAACGATATTATATTAGGAGAAGTAACAGATGAGAATTTTGTAGAATAGAAAGACGACTTGAGTCTTTCAAAAATACATTATGAATACTAATCAGGAGAAGTGAAAATTAATCCATCTTGGGAACTTCATGTTGAAACAGCAGAACAACAGGTAAAAACAAATTTTCTCTTAGAAAATTTTAAAAAGCTACCTAAGGGAAAAAGACAAAGAGACTGTTGTCTCTTTGACTGTCAAAGAGACATCAGTTAGCCTGAAATAAACCAATCAGCAACAAAGTGTATATAAGTGTATATATATATATATATATATATGATATATATAAATACATCAATAATACTAGTCTAATTGAATTAAACTATTTTGACTTTAATTATCTGATTGGTCCCCAATTATCAGATCAGTAAAAATAAATTCTTCTCCATATTGTTAACAAAAGATATACTTAGGATGACTCTGAGAGAAAGTTTGCAAATATAAACCCAAAGTAAGCTTTTGGACTAACATTAACATCAAAAAAGAGAGAATTTGTGGAAAACCTATTAACAGGAATAAAGAGGGCAATTAATTGCATCATAGGAAATATAACCAAATGTAAAGCCCCTACCCTCAGAGCAAAATACCAAATTACAATGAGACAAGGACAGATCTACACAGTGTGTGATTTAAACAAATACGTCTCATTGGTGTAAACGATACAAATAAATTTACAGAATCTATCCATATTCTATAGAACCAAAAACTATTTAAAATAATCAGTAACACATTTCGTGAGCAGAGAGCAATTTGATTTCTTATCAATCATAAAAGTATTTAGAAACTTAATTCTCCATTAAGAAGTCGCCCTGGAATTTCAAAATGTCTTAAACTGAAGGACAATGAAAACACTGGATATCAAAACATATGGAGTGTAGCTAAATAGGTAATTAGAGCTATTTTTCTGTCCATTAAGCTGGCATTAGAGACCCTGGGTAATATTCTCATGTGGCTTGAAGAGGAATTTATTTCTGTAGCTACTCAATAAGCTTGATTAATGTTCATCCATTCCTCAAACTACTCATTATTATATTTTTTTAATTTCAAAATATTACAGGGGTACAAAAATTGGTTACATGTATTGATTTTGTTATGCTTGAGCCAGTGTGCCCACCCCCCAAAGAGTGTTCATCGTTCCCTTTGGGTTGGTTTTCAGCCTTCTGCTCTTTCCCCCTCCACCCTGTTTGATGTCCGCTGAGTTTTCCTTCCCTCTGAGCACATGTATCCTCATGGGCTAGCTCTAATTAAATAGTAAGAACACATCGTGTTTGTTTTTCTATTTCTTAGATACTTCACTTAGGATAATGGTCTCCAGTTCCATCCAAATTGTTGCTAAAGGCCTTAATTCATCCTTCTTCATGGTTAAGAAGTATTCCATAGTACCTGTATATCACATTTGTTTATCTACTCATGAATTGATGTGTACTTGGGTAGATTCCATGTCATTGCAACTGTGAATTGCACTGCAATACAGATTGAAGTGCTGTTGTCTTTTTTTAAAATATAAAATTTCTTCTTTTTCTTTGGGTAAATACCCTGTTGTGGGATTGCTGGATCAAAAGGTAGGTCTACTTGTGGTTCTTTGAGGAACCTCCATATTGTTTTTCATAAAGGTTGTAGTAATTTGCAGTACTGCCAACAGTATATAAGCATTCCTTTCTCTCCACATCCACCACAGTGATTACTGTTTTTGGACTTAAAAAAAAAATAAACCCATTAAAATTAGGGTAAAGTGATATTTCAATGTGTTTTTAAATTACATTTCCCTGCTAAATAGTGGCATTGAACATTTTCCCCTATGTTTATTGGCCATTTGTTTATCTTCTTTTGAAAAGCTTCTGGGATATTTTTAATAATTTTTTTTCCCTAGACCAATATCTAGAAGAGTTTTTTCAACACTTCTTCAAGAATTCTTATGGTTTCATGCCTTACATTTAAGTCTTTTAGCCATCAGAATACAAAATCAATGTACACAAATCAGTAGTATTCCTATACACCAGTAACAGTCAAGCTGAGAGCCAAATTAAAGACTCAATACCATTCACAATAGCTTCAAGGAAAATAAAATACCTAAGAATATATTTAACCAAGGAGGTGAACAATCTTTACAAAGAGAACTATGAAATAGTGAGGAAAGAAATTGAAGATGACACAAACAAATAGAAACATATCATGCTTATGTTTCGGGAGGATCGGCATTGTTAAAATGTCCATAACATCTAAAGTGATTTAGAGATTCAATGCAATCTCCATTAAAATACCAATGTCATATTTCACAGATATAAAAAAAAAATTCTATCCTTTGTTTGGAATCAGAAAAGAGCCTGAATAACCAAAGTGATCTAAAGGAAAAGAATAAATCTGGAGACATCACATTACCAGACATTAAACTATACTACAAGGCTATAGTAACCAAGGAAGCATGGTACTGGCACAAAATAGAGACATAAAACAGAGGAACAGAACAGAACAGAGAACCCAGATATAAAACCACCCACATGCAGTCAGCTGATCTTTGACAAAGAAGACAGCAATATACACTGGGAAAAGGAAGCCCCATTCAATAAATGGTGCTGGGAGAATTGGATAACCACATGCAGAAGATTTAAACAGGATCCATATTTCTCACCACTCACAAAATATTTCTATTCTTTAATGCTGGGATAAATAATACCTGCTCAGAATATACCCTCTGATTTTTAACCTCATCTTATCCATATACCTTTGTCTCTAACTCTACCATCTTATCCACATACCTTTGTCTCTTTCTTGGCTCATCTGATATTATCATACGTAGCAGGTGATCTGTGATCTTGCTTTATTCTTTCTCCTTTTCCCAGTGGGGTTATAGTATATCCTCTGTGTCATGTAAGGGACTTGTACATAGCAGCTGTACAGTAAGGGTTCACCGACTTGAGTTGAGTACTAAATTGATCACAGAGGGTGCCTATACCCTCCAGGTGTGAAGGCTGCTGAATCTCTGGATCTGAAATTCAGAGGAGAGGTCAAGGCTGAAGACCTGATCTTGAGAACCAGCTGTGTTCAGAATAAAGCCTGTAAACTGGGTAAGATCATTTAGGCATTGATTAGGATGAGCAAAGGAAGCTTGGGATCAAGAGCAGGGGAATGACGGCATGGTGTGGTGGAGGTTTGGAGGAGAGACCAGCTGAAGTGAGTGGGTGAGTTTGCATGGGTATCTGTAAACCTGGAAAAAGGAATGTTATGAAAAGAAGTCAGTTGTGCCCCATGCAGCTGGAGATTTGAAAGGTCTCCACTAGAATAAAAACAATGGAGGTTAAGGGAGACAGGAGGTTGTCAATTTGCAGGAGGTGGTGCAGTCAGACCTGAGACTGAATTGAGCAGTCTGCATGGCTTTGTGCATGGATCTCCTCTGCTAGGAGTGTCCCCTTCACCTTCAAACCTGGCTCACAGCCTGTTCTCTGCACGCACTTCAGTTATATAGCATCTTTTGATTGCCTGTGTATATATACGTATATAATCTTCATCGTATTGCATATATATAACATATATACATATATATATACATACATTTTTACTGTAACACACCACAAACACATCTCAGTTATTTATATCTTGACTTCTATCCCCCACCCCTGGCCAGGAGTTTGAGATTTTGATGTCAAGACCATTGCTTTTCCCTTTGTGTTCCAGGTCAAACGCAGTGTGCAGACGTATGCTATCCTTCCCCCACTAGAAAATCTTTTCATTCCAGTGACAGACACAAAAAGGAGGTTCTGTGGTGAGGGAAGGGGCTGTGGCAAGTGAGGCTGCCTCTTCCCACCTGCCCTGGCCCCAGCATAGTCTGTGTCGGTACAAGCTTGGTTGGGTGTGGTAAAGTAGGAAAGAGATTGTGTGTTTTGAGAGCAGTTGGTGGAAGAAGTGGGGCACAGAGCCTTTTGCTTCTCTGCACCTCTGGTAGGGCCACTTCCACCTGGGGGTGGGGGGCAGGCACCCTCCCCACACCGTTTGTGCTCCCCGGCCTCCCCCTTCTCCTGGAAACCCGTGGTGCTGATGGAATCATAGAGAGATTTCCTACCAGTGGATTTTTCAGCAGGGTCTCATGTGGCCTGGAGGCAGGGCAGGAATGGCTGTGAGGCAGATCCTCACTTTCAGCAACTCACTTGGGCACGGCAGAAGTGCAAGTTCACTCATGCTGCTCTGTTGTGCTTTTCCAGGGTTTGGAATGAGAACGGTCCAGCAGAGTGGAGAGTAGCATCCACTGGCTTCACATGCCGCTTGGCCTCAGCTGTATCACACATGAAGGGCTAACGTAGATTTTTTTCTTTCTCTCCTTCCTTCCCCTTTCATTCTGTCTACCTTTTCCTTCCTCAGTCCTGTCTCCCTTTCTGTCTTTTTATCTGCCTGTTTTTCTCTCTCATTCCCCTGCTATCCATTTCTCCCCACTCACACATGCACATTTTGCATAAAAGCAGCACGTACAGTTCATTCAGGGCCACAGGACAGACCTTTGGTTCCTTCTGATTGTAACTTTCCTGGCTACCTGTGTACTGACAGCTGGGGCCAATGTCTGGGAAACTGTGTCCTTGGTGAGGCCTCTCTCTCAGCACCACCCCACCCTGGCTAGCTGAATTCTAGATGCTGCAAACGACTCATGAAGAAATTAAAAAGCCAAGGACTGGCTCGCATAGGGCTCGGGACAGAAGGTATCAAGGTAGCCGTGGTGAGGAAGAGGTATCTATAGCTCTTGCTGCCCTATAGACCAGGGTATCCACTTGAGGGTGGGATTTGGGTCCTGGAAGATAATATTTGGGTTAAAGCATTGAGCAGAACTGGTCTAACCCTCTAATCCTTATTTCTTTCTTTGCCTCTCTTTCTTCCTTTCCTTTCCTTCTCCCCTTCCATTCCCTTCGTTTCCATTCATGCAATTAAATGATCAAAGCAATACAAAAGTTTGAAACTAGTCCCACATCCCTTTCAATAGCAGGTGCGGCCTAATGGAGCATTGCCTTTACAAATACATGCCATTGACCCTCACCTAACTAACTCATTGTGGTTTAATTAGCACATCCTTAGGAAAAATTTAGTGATACCCTACTTGAAATTCTCTGGGCTGAATTTTTCTGTGCAGTCTGCTTTAAGAGTGTATGCCTCTTATAATGTGATTAATTACTTTCCTCCAAAGAGGCATTGGCATCCTTCCAACATTTAGAAGCTGGGCAGAGAAATAAACCTGACATGCTGGGGCATGAGTAGAAATGGTTCGGCCAGGGGGAGTGGGCAGAGATGGGGCTAGACTCTCCACAAAAGGCCAGAGCCAGCAGTTTGCTTGTATTAGATGAGGGTGTTGAAAAGTACTGTATGTCAGAGATCAGATCTAAGCCTTGGAGCATATCTGAGAAGAAGGTGCATTATGCAGGCAGGTAGACAGCAGTCCAGAGAAAGGAGGCCTTGGAAAACCAGGAAGAAAAATAATGGAAGACTCAGGTAGAGATTCTGGGCATGAGAAGGTCAAGAGCACTTGGACAAAGGCAAAGGTCAAAGAGAAAAATCTGCAGGCAAGGCACAGCACATTGGAGAGACAGGAGCCACATCTCCTATCAGGTCTGTGTTCAAGTTCTTATTGTGCTATTTACAAGGAGTCTTTCCATAAGTATCTGCCAGCCATTTATTTTACTTAAAAGTGTAGCTAGTAAAGCTCCTCTGCTTTGTTATGGTGAGGATTAAGTGAAATTATCTGTGTAAAATCCTTAATACAGAGGTAGCTGCTCAGAGGCTGTTAATAACCGATAATTGACTCTCTTCAGCCCTTGGAAAGGCCCTGTTGCATGAGCTGTGCAATGGAACTTGACTCTTAGGCAGAGGTCAGTAGGGCAGGGATTTCTCTGGGTTTCCCATCACAGCCTGATTTGGTTTTAGGCTTGGACAAAAACTGAAGTCCAGAGTGCTTACTTGACTCAATGAAAGTTGGAGTGGTTATAAAACAAAGCCAGAAATATAACTCAGCTTTTCTAAATTCCAATCCATAGGCCTCTTCAATTAAGCGTGTAAATATAATACTTACTGATACCAATTGATATTTTGGGTGAAATAAGATTTGTATCTTGGTGAGGAAACATCTGTGGATTTATTACAGAGTCTACAAAGATAAGTATAATTTTATGTTTCATGGATATGTTTTTATAGATGCCCTGAAGGTCTGCATGTTTGATTTTAATGCTGGCATTTATCTAAATATCATAAAAGTAATAGTAAGACCATATGAAGGAGAGGATGGGAGCCAGGCGATACCTTCTTCAGGGCATGTGACTTGTCTTGTTTATACACTGATGGTGATGGATCATTCTGATATATCCACTTTCCCATCCTATCCCTCTGGCCATGATAACAGTGACTAGAGTCTATGGAGTGGAGCGAGCTGGGTTATCTACTTGAAGCCTGTGAGCTGAAGATTATCATTCACATACTTGCCTAATGTATCTGTTTGGCCAAAGGGACACCTCGGAGTTCTTGACTCTTATTTCAACTCCAAGTTTGCACCAAGGGTTCCCCTCTCATGAAACCATCCTCTTGGAAATGTAGCAGGGCTTAATTAAGAATGCAGAACTTGGGGTCTAGACTATCTACACATTGGAATCCTGCCTTTACGACTTCTTTCTGCATTACTTTGGGCCAGTCACTTAACAGTCACTTGAGCCTCAGTTTTCTGATCTGAGTTATAGTGCTTACTGTGGCACCTTCATCATGAGCTGTCTGGAGGATCATTTGTGTTAAGACCACTGAAGTGCTTAGTCAATGATGGATGCAGAGTAAACATTCCTTAATTTGTTACCTGGTTCTGAAACTACTGGTTCTTGGCTTCCCTTCACGGAATATGCCACACTCTCTCCCTACTCAGCCACTTAGGATTCAGCTTTGCCCTTGTCTTATGGCCAAACCCAAGGCAGCTTGTCTGCCCCAGTCATATTTGGGCATGGATTTGTTTTGGAAAGCACAGAACTTATGGTCTTGATCTGTAGCATCATTGAACTTTCTGGACTCTAATGTCCATCTGTAGTGCCATGTGCAATCCTTGATGTAAAGAAAGTGCTCAGTACATCCAGACACATTGAACGGTCACTGTACACATCTCTCATGTGGTCCTGAACTGGCTCTAGAACTGTGTACTCAGCAGTCCAGTTCATCTCTGTATTACTCTCCTACCTTCTAGTTTACTGAGTTGCAGAAAAGGGCATAAGATCTAGGTGTGGGGGATATGGATGGACAAGTGGCAGAATACATCACCAACAAGGAAATGTGCTGGTTTGGGCACGTGTTGGGAACAGAATGGTAGAGTCATATTTGACTCATTCCTGTGCTCAGAGCTTGGTTCATCTGGGTGGCCACAATGCTCTGGACAAGATGGTGGATCCTGCATAAAATTAATTGTAAGCAGGCATTTATCTAAGGTGGCTTATGGCTGTGCAAGCAGAAGAGAATGGAATTATGCTGGTGAGGTGCCAGAGTTCCAACTGAGGGTGGTATGTATTCTAAGCCTGGATGCTGAGTTCAAGACTCAAGGGGACAAAAGAGAAGGATGTCAGAGTCTTGTCAGAGGATGTAGTGATATCAGAATTAGGGAGGTTTCTTAGCTGGATGAGAACAGTGTGAGGAAAATGATTTTACCCAGACTTAGCTGAGGCAGCAGTCTCCAGAAGACTGCCCTCACTGATACCAGCTGCAAGATACCAAAATCACAGCCAGCGTCAGTGATTCACCGGAGCAACACACAAATCATCGGAAGTTATTACAGTGATAATTAAGTACAGGGACAGGATACAAATTAGAACTGGGCAAAGGAAGAGACATATAGGGAGGGATTGAAGCAAAGAGGTCCTCCTTGTTTTGTTTCTGGTGGAGTCTTGGCTGGTGTTCTCTTTTCTCTGTCCTCTGACGTTGACAATAGGCACCAAGTGTTCCAACCAGGGCAGTTCCTCCAAGCCTTTGATGTCTAGATTTTTATTGGAACTTGATTGCTTGCTGCCCATGTGGTTTACCTTTAGTCTCTAGCTCCTTGCAGAGGTTGGGCTAATACCCTGTGTCTCCAGTTCCTCCAGAGGTTGGAAATCACAGGGCATGGTCCAAGCTCTTATCTTAAATCCCACTGTTAGACAGGCCTACCTGGTGGCCAAAGTGCCCAGGTAAAGGTACCCTGAAGAGACAGGACATTCTAGGTGTCCAGGGATTACCTCTAAGTAGCCAAAGGCAAAACTAGGCTTATCCTTGGGTAAAATTAATCCTTCCCTGCAGAGTTATTAACTCTTAAATTCCCCTTTTCTGAAATCACCCAGTGAATCATGGTACAGGGCAAAAGCATATTACAGAGACTATACCAAGACAGAACAGATTAACTTATGTCCTTCTCTATATGGGAAAGCCAGGCAGAGCAAAGTAAGTCCTTATGAGCAAGGATTCTGCTGGTTGTGTTTTTCTGGGTGAGCGTAATGGAGCAGACCACCATGGAGCCATCCCTAGCCTTTGCTTTGCCATCTCAGGAACTTGATTTTATTCATTCATCCTGGCGGATTGGATTATATATGGACCAAAGTCACAAGAGGTGGATTTTTTTCTTTTTAATACACTACCCCTAAGAGCAGGATTTTTTTTCTGGGACATAGACTCACCCTGTTGCCCTCCGTAGTGTGCTCAGGCATCATAGCTCACAGCAACCTCACACTCTTAGGCTCCTGTGATCCTCTTGCCTCAGCCTCCCAAATAGCTGGGACTACAGGCACCCACCAGAACACCCAGCTATTTTTAGAGATGGGGTCTCTTTTTTGCTCAGTCTCAAACTCCTGAGCTCAGGTGATCCACCCACCTTGGCCTCATAGAGTTCTGGGATTATAGGTGTGAGCCATTGGGCCCAGCCTAAGTAAAGGATTTAAAAAATTACAACTTAATTTATTAATGTATAATTAAATACACACTCATATATATGTATACCTTTACTAAGGACCAGAAGAAGTCACCCAGACAGGGTGTCTCAGTCTTTTTGAGGTGATCAAACACTGACATAGTTCACACAGAAGGAAAACAGCTTATTCAGCACAGAATCACATCAAAGGGATTCGGGTGTTGAAGTTAAGGTAGTTCTCACAGCCTTAGGGACTGGTCTTCCCCAAGCCAGGTGCATTTTTGGGAGGAGAATTATGGTAAATAACTGAACTGAACTCGTCAAATGAGACCACGATTTCTTCTGGTCGTTGCTGACAAGTCCTGATTTTCTAATTCTCTGTTTTCATTATTTCTTATCAGGCCCCAAAGCCTTCTCTCATTACTTTATTTTCTATTACAATTTACAAGCTTATTTTACCTAAGTGACATCTCAGAATAACTGCTTCCCGGCATGTTAATCTAACTAAGGTGGCTCTAAATCACCACGTGGGGTGGGTTAGTCCTGTGTTTTTCCAGCAGGGGGCAGTCGTGTTCACTAGTTCTAGAGAGTGAGACAACGCCCCCACCCTTCCTCCCGGCTCCGTGGATTCCAGGACATGATGATTTGGAGGTCAACTTGGAATCCTCCATCTCCATCCTGCAGAGAGATACACCGGCAGGTGTGATTTATAGGATTGTCTGGAGGAAAGACACTCATGGGATGTATCTCCCGCAGTGGTCTTTCCCTTGGCTCTCTCTTTCCCTTGGTAGAACGGAGATCACAATAATAGTAATAACAATAACAATGGTAAAAAAAATTGAGTGTTATTTCAGATTGGAATTTTAAGTTCTGGCGTAGTATCCACTGCAAACCTAAGCTTTATGATTCTCTTTGCCTATGGATGGACCCTGTACCTAAATGGGAGGAGGGGCCACTCTGGTGAGTGTGTAATACAAATAACAATCCTTTGCATAATATGGCACAGAAAGAGTGGGGCCAATTTCAGAGTTTAAAATACTGTATTGTCATCTTTTTAGAGCTGGAGTCACCTTAATGTGCTGTCTGCCTCACTCAGGCAAACTTTAAAATAATATCATATTTCACAAAGCCCTATTAAACTGTCACATAAATTTCCCTTATTTCCTTTTCCCGTCAATGCTGATTACCATGGAAGATATTTCTGTGTCAATGGAAATTCCTTCCCTTCCCACCAGCCTTTTCTGTTGCTTCTTTCCTTTGGTGGGGGGGATTCTGTCTCCAGGAGGTGGTCTCCTAGAGAGACCCCTTAGCCTCTCCAGAGCAGAGGAAATGCAATCCCCTTCCAGCCCTGTAGTCTAGTGCTGTTTCATACACCAGTGAGTAGCTTCAGTTTCCAGCGAGGCTATTTTGAGGGAAATGCTGGCTTCACAGGGGCTTACTAATAGCTAATCATTGAGCAGTGCCTGTGTGTTTGAGGCTAAGCTTTTTATGCCATCCCCTTTAATTCTTACAACTTAACAAGGTGGGATTATTATTATTATGATTGCCTTCTCTCAGCTGAAGAAACTGAGACTGAATGTAAATAACTTACTTGAGGTCAAGCCACAAATTCAGTGGTAGATCTAAGGTATATAGTGACCACCTGGCTTTCCTGGGATGCAGGGGTTTCACTGGTCACGGACATTCGGTGCCAAAATCCAGACAGTCCTGGGCAAACCTGGATGCTTGGTCACTTTAGCTTAGATCTCAATCCATTTGGCTGCCTGAAAACCCTGTTCTTAACCATTCAAGGTACAGTCTTACCTATATAGAGCAGAATATATAATATTATCACATAAATTAATACAATACCCATTCTTCTCTATTCCTATCTTTCTATATTTTTGTGTTTTACAGAAAACTTTTTAAAGTCAAATTTGTATTCTTCTCATTCAAACTAGATGTGGCCATACCAATAATTTATTCATTTATTCATTCATTCATTGGATTTACTAGAGTCTGAATAGTAATATAATTCTCCTTAATAGTAATATCAGTAATTACACAGCTTAATTACATTTATTGGGCAATTAATGTGTGCCATATACTTTACAAAATACTTTACATGCATTATCATATTTAATTTTGACAACAATCCAATGGGATAGAGACCATTATTTTTCCCAGTTTTGGTATTTGCCCCAAAGCCCAGAGTATTTCAGTGACTAGCCATGGAGCACAAGAGCTGAGATTCTAACCCAGGTGCAATGCCAGAGACCTATCCGACGCAGGCCGTGTTGATGGGGACATAGTTCATTTGGCCTCCTCCACAGAGTTTCAGAACTGTCTTCGATTGCTTTGTAGCAGAGTAGTTCAATCCTACCCCTGTATTGTGTCTCATTTCAAAAACAACTGTGAGAATTCTAACTTTTCAGTAAGATTCATAGCCGGGTGCTTCAAAATTGAGAGTTCTCAAAGTAAAGTTAAATGATAACTTGATTCATAAAATATCCATTTACATGTAGTCTGTAAGGGCCCCCTCTGGCACAATCCCTTGGCATGGGCTCGGGGATTGTTTTAAACCAAAGCACTAGTGGGATGTCACTTGGCTTATTTTAAGTCGCTTCTGGGGGACTTTAAAATTCCTATACCGCTCAGGACAGATTGATAACCAAAAATTCTTAGATACAATACTTTAGACCCGTAGATAGATACCGTGGGCACTCTGTTCCTTCCCTTCCTCCCTCCTTCTTTCTCTCCCTGCTTCTCGTCCATCTGTGTGTGTCTTTCTGTTTCTTTGGTGTCTGTCTTTCTGTCTCTAAACCCTGAAAAAGAAAAGAAGTATTTCATTAACTTCTTTTTGATGTACAAGTCCATCCATGCACATGCACAGATGACGAATCTATCTTCAAGGACTCAGTCTTTCAATCTGTGTTTTTTGAAGGTTACTCATCCCAGTAAGAGTCTGCTCTGGGGCCATGTTTCTTAATGACTACACAGAAGACGTGCACAATGTAAGGGTGAGCTGCACACCCCCTGGGTGAAGGGCTCAACTACAACTTGAACTTGGCTGTAGAAAGGGAAACAACATAACCTAATCACTTATATCCTTATATTAATCTGAAATTTAAAAAAAATCTTGCTTTTCAGGCCTGCCCAATTCTCAGACAGGATGACACCTCGCTCATTAGCATTTGTTCTTGGAATTCACATTGTTTCTAAAGTGTGTGCCTATACCAGTCATGGTGCGGTTCATAATTCCTGAGGAAGCAAAATTGAATTAAATACATACTCAGGGCCATTGAAACATCTTTTTAGGCCTGAGGTATTTAAGCATTGGAGGCCCCATCATATATCATATTAGACTTAATAAAATGCAATCACATCCCACATTAAATATCTTTTTTTATCATTGACTTTGAAATAATTTCATGTTTGTCTCCACAATTATTTGGCCATGGGTGATAATTTATGGGTGGCTGTTACTCTTTTGCCATCATTGTTTGTAATTGGGAATTCTTACAAAGTGCAGAAATCTTACCTACAAATTGCTTTCAAAGGCAATGACATTTTTATGAATACTAAAGTTAACAATTAATGAAGTTGACATAATACTCTTTTTTGGACAATTAAACATTTATTTCAATTTCAATTGGTTACTTTACATATCTTAGAGCTGATACTTTTTATTTTTTTAGGACTTACCTATCTTAGAGTTGATACTTTTTATTTTTTTTTTTAGGACTCAGATATTTTTCTGAATCTCACAAAGCATGTTTGCTCCAGGCACTGTGAGGAAGGACCTGGGGAATAAAGGGCCCTTTGTGTCCTCTATGCCTTGGGGCTTGTTCCAGTTAGAGACAGATAATAAAATCAAGAAGTGTAAGGCAGGGTGGATTGCTGTATGTGCCAGATGACATAGGTGTCAGGGCTCAGGAGTCCTTAATTCAGAATATGAAGGAGGTAAGAAGGAGGCCGTTCTGGGAGGGGTGAAAGTTGAGCTGCACTTGAAGTCCAGGGGAGCTGCTACAGAAGGAGGGACCTGTGCCACGATGAGGGACAGGACAGAGCATGTGAAACCGAGCTGCATCGTGGCCATGTGTGTGTGGGGTGCCAACGGGGGCACATTTCCCCCATTGGGAACGCAGATTATGAAGGGCCCTCTGCCCCAGCAGGAGGTCTCAATTTTATCATGAGGGCAGTGGGAAGCCACTGAAGCTTTGAGGGACTAGGCCTGGAGAGGATGGAAAATATCCAAAAGGGTTTTTAAGAGGTAGAAATGACAAGGCTTGGGAACCCGCTGGATGCGGGGTGCCTCTGTGGTGCGGGCATCTGGGAGATTCCATTTGTGGGAGATTGGCTGGAAGGAGAGTGACACGGGGCACCTTCCTCACTTGCTCATGTGTGGGGGGCACACATTCCTAGGCTGTTGTTTCAGGCCACTGCTGCTAGTGCCACAAAGACCTACACGAGGGTTTTAGGAAGGCAGAAGGGCACATTGAAAAGAAGGGCCCAGAAGCAAGTCTTAGATCCTGGTAGAAGCCCTTTTGGAAGCAGTGGAAGGGTGTGTATATGGATCCCCATTTCCCATTTCCAGGCCCAGACATGCCACCGATATTCTCAGCCAGACGCTCTGAGCACACCCACTCCCCATGCAGTCTGTTGATTCCACAAAACCTAGAAGCTCTAGGCCTGCCAGAGGCTCTTTCTTGCTGCCCAGTCATCTGTGAATATACCTAATTCAGAAGGTGAATAGATGTAAATGTCTTAAATGTAAAAGGCAGGTTGCCAAGCAACGGGGATCCGGAATACCTTGTCGGGTTATGCAAGTGGAGAGCTGGCAGACCACCGGCATAGTCATTTTGAGTTGAACAGCAGCAGTGAAAGTAATAACAAATCCTCATTCTCTTTCTTTTTCTCTGATTCCTTCCTTTGCTCCCTCCTTCCATCTCTTACTGAAAACCAGCAGCTCAGACTTAATTTTAAAATATAATAGCTCTATTTAAATCAACACACACCTGTCTGTAATGGCTCTTAATTCTGTTTGAGGAGAAACCAAGCAGCAAAGTTTCTTTCCTATTGTTGACTTTCCCTCATTCCATGAACACCTCCAGACTTCTTCCTAACCTGCCCTATGCCAATCCCTGTAGGAGTTAAAATTTCCATATCTCAAAGCAAGTAATGCAGTTATTGAGATTTCCTGGCATGATGTTGGCTTTAAACGGCTCTGCTCCAGTGTCAGGTGGTGACATATGTTTGGGGCTTCAGACTCTCAAATGTTCTCCTCCTACCTTATTGGTTCTTATGACTTGGAATCGTAATTTATTCATCACGCTGTTCTCACTTGGTGGTATTTCCTGCTGTCTAGATGTCAGCTGTCTTAAATAGCTGGAACTGAAAAGGGGAATCCTAACATTCCCGAAAGATAATGCACTGAAGACAACAGCCTCTTAGTTTGTAAAGAGAATCATCCTATTTGCTTATTTAAAGCATTCCTTTGCACGAGTTCACTTTTTCTGCCTATTGAGTGAGGTAGCCTGCAATGTCATTTACCTGGCTGGCAACCCACCGTGACATCACAGGGGTAGAAAGTTCGCTTTGGGGGGAAATTCTGTCTTTGGAACCCAGGGCCTGCTTCCCCCTGGACTTAGGATCCTTTTCTTGCTCAAATAGTACTTTTTTAAGGCAAACAATATGGGAAAGAGTAGAGCAAGAAACCATATGTGACCTGAGAACAGAATTATTCACAAGAATATTATTTGAAAGTTTTCTGCATGAAGTCAATAGATTTTACTTTCTTTAAGATTTTCTTCTTGGATGGCTTATACAATGTGAAGGCGTGATGGGTTGAATGAGTCCTCATGGAGCAGGAAAGGTCCCTTTCCCCTTTCATTGTGGTTATGTTTCTTGAGGTTACTATGAGGGACTGGCTCTGCGGAGATGGGGCGCAGGCAGGAGTTCTGGAAGGCACTTGCTGGAGTCTGGGCCGTGGCCTTCCAAGATAGTCATTCAGAATCAGCCAGGAGTGATTTGGCCACACCCTCAATGGCCTCTTGGTGCTAGGGAGCCTTCCTGAGAAGTCTGAAACATGGAGGAATCAGTTGATGCTTTTTTTTTGTGGGCAGAATTAATTCTAGTAGGAAAATCTGGGGGCAAAGGAGCTGGTAGCATGGGATGTGAGTGAGCCTGCAGGTCTGAGGCACAGTTGCAAACATCTCTGACTGAGATCAGCTGATAGATGGGGGTGGGTGGGTGCACAGCATCTGTCTGCAATTTTCCTGATGCGATTACCCGCTTCTCCCAAGTGACTGTCGTTTCTGTGTGTAGTAAATTTCTCAAACCAATCCAAATATTTTATTATTATACTGTGTATATTATGTATCATTATAGCACAGATGTATTATTTTTTATTTCCAGCATATAACAAAATCTCTAGAAAAAATCTGTACAGTTTGATGCAGATGAGGAAATGCAGATGAATTGGCTCATATTTATGCAGAATCTAAAATTGTTATTTCAGCCTCGATTACACCACTTCCTCTTGGTTATCTGAAAATTGCCCAGGAATAAATTTGCTGATTTTCTTTTCATTTATACCCATTATGCAAGCCCAGTTTCTTATACTTCAGAGACAGAGGGGTACAAAATAAGAAGGCGAGATTACCCTTTGCAAAGAAATATGAGTTTGTGGTATTTCAAAATTGGATGGTTTCATGAGAAAGGCAGCAATGAACAGTCTTCTTTGTTTTGCAGTAGGGAGGAGATTTAATGTCTAAATTGTATTCATTGGCTTACCATAAACTTTCACTGTCATGGCTAGAAACTCAGTTGTAAGGTGTTTCTGGGATCCCTTTGGGCGAGAGTGGTCCGTTTATAAGCGGAGGTCTTAGGGTTTTATTTTTAGTTCTTGAGTGCCTGGTCCATCACAAGAGCTCAATACATATTCTTTGAATGAATGAAGGAAAAATGAAAGCAAATGTAGTGGGTATGGAGGAGTTAATTACAGTTGAGAAGGGACACCAAGAAATGGGCTAAAAGGGGGTTGGGAGGAAAAGCTGGCCTGCTGAACAGAAAGTCTAGAGGGCCCATGAGAATGTGAGTAACCAATGATCAACAGAAAGAGACCGTCAATGACCAGTAGAAAAATGGCAATAGTGCCTGGGGGAGCAGAGAGGCCAATGAAAAACTTGCAGC
Organism: Arctocebus calabarensis; assembly: GCA_963573935.1. Classification (NCBI taxonomy): domain Eukaryota; kingdom Metazoa; phylum Chordata; class Mammalia; order Primates; family Lorisidae; genus Arctocebus; species Arctocebus calabarensis. The sequence continues at coordinate 17,180 of CAUYON010090883.1, forward strand.
CAATTCCAAAGGGAGACAGTATTTATACCTCTGCAGGGCTTTGTGTCTCTCTTAGCTTTTCTTTTTCAGGAGAGGGACCCACTTCCAACTCTCTTTGGAGGTGCTCTAGACTTTCTCTTTGTTCTTCCTAAATAGAATCTCTCTGTTACCCTGAAACGTGTGCAGGTTACCTTTACTTTCTATCCACACTGCCTGTGCTGCTCCAGTTTTACCTTCAGTTTCCACTCACTTTTGCTTTCCGTTACCACCGTGCCTTGGTTGAACTTTCTAGCTCAGCAGAATAATTGAACCAGGTCAACTGGGTTCAAGGAACTGGAACCCCCACCTGGCAACAACAGCTAATTACACTTATCTACTCAATAAGCATTTTTTGAATAATCCCCATGCACAACAGAGAAATAAGGTGCAGGAAGCAGGTGGGGTGGTGGAAGAGAACAAATATGCAAATGGACTGTAAGGTCACAGGTGTGTGGATGATGCGCCATTGGACCCAGGAGAAGGGAGATGTTTTCTCTGGCAGGGGAAGTCAAGAAAAGCTTCAGGGTGAAAGACAATACAAGTTTGCTGGGCAGAGGAAGTGGGGATGAGTGGAAAGGGCATGGTGTGTTTTGAGGACAGTAAAGAGCAGAGTGAAGAATGTTTGTTTCAGGGATGACAGGAAATGAGAGTAGACAGTTGGCCCAGGGAGAGCTGGTGTGTGTGGGAGGTGGCTATGAGTGAGGAGCCCAAGAGTGCAGACTGTACAACAGTGTATCATGTGAAAGCGTTTGCAGTCCGATGTGAGTCTTCATGTTTGCTTTTAGACACGTGGACTGTGTGTGGCTGGATCAGGTGGTGACAAAGTGGTTGTAGGCATGTGGTGAAGGAAGAGGTACACGAGTCATTACAAAAGTTGTGAGATACACAAAAATCCAGAAGCGTAAAATCTGCATGGATGGAAACAAATGAAGGCCTCAGCAATAATGATAAACGGAGCAAGGTGAAACTCGTACAAGTGAATCAGGATGCTGCTGTGTTCTTGGAAGTAAAGTAGTGAACCATAATAATAGTCTGTTTCAAAACTTTTGTAGGGACCCACGTATCTGCTTGAAAGAAGGAAAGAGAGAGAGAGTGGTGGCTGGGAGGTTCTGGGTATTCATGGGGAATATATTTTACTTTAAAATTTTCTTCCTTTCTGTGTGTATTACTTGTAATTTGGGAAGAGTTCAAAAAGACTTAGGAAAAAGATTTATAGGCATCCAGAAGGGTGATTGTGACCCTCCAGTCAATCTCCATTGCTCACCAGCTACGAAAGCTTATGGTCGGTCAGCCTTGGCCTCCCGGCTTCCTCCTTCTTCTCTCCCAGAATCCCCAGTAAGGGGGGTGTGTCCACTAGAATCTCCTTATCTCCCCCTCTATCAATGCATGAAACTCCCCAACCTCTTAGTTTTTGGTGAAATCTAAGCAAACTCTTTTTTTTTTTTTTTTTGCAGTTTTTGGCTGGGGATGGGTTTGAACCCTCCACCTCCAGTGTTTGGGGCCAGTGCCCTACTCCTTTGAGCCACAGGTGCCGCCCTAAGCAAACTCTTTTTTTTTTTTTAATTGTTTTTATTGTTAAATCATAGCTGTGTACATTAGTGCAATCAAGGGGTGCAATGTGCTGGTTTCATATACAATATGAACTATTTTCATCAAACTGATTAACATAGCCTTCATGGCATTTTCTTAGTTATTGTACGAAGACATTTGTATGCTGCATTTAGTAAGGCTCGCCTGAACCCTTCTCTTTACAGAGCTTCTTAGGCTTCTAGTAGTTTGTAATGGGGCAGGAATGGGGGGGAGGGAATCACTCTTCAGACAATGGGGGAAAGGGAAAGTGCAAAGTTTTAGGAGGGGTGGATCTGGGGCCATTTCTTGCCACTGGGGGAGGGTAGGAATGAAGGTAAAAGTTAGAGATTTCTGGTGAACTAGGATTTTACCTAGCAACCACAAAGGCAAACAGTTTAGAAACTTTACCCTGGTTGTTCTCTTATTCTGATGCTAAATGGATCAGAAAGATCAATGTTTAAGAGTTTCAAAAAGGGGGCATGGGAACCCATAGACCATGTTCTTCTGGGAAGGAATTCTACCCCAGCAAGAGAGACCCAGCCGGTTCGGAAGCTGATTATTAGCAGTGATGACTCACACTTTCTATTTTCTTCTGCTGCCACCTGACTTTGAACCACTTCCCCGTGAGCACTCGCATCTGAATATTGGAAAAAGAGAAAACGACGGATGAAGCTCCACGTAATTTTGCTTCCTGTTAGCAGCTTCATTAAAAGAATTTGAAAGAATATCATAGAAGTAAAAGGGATTGAAACCATTGGCTGAAATGGTTTAATTTTCATCTACCATATTTCACATTGCTATTGATAATCATTGAATTTAGTGCTACAAAGGACTAAGAAAGGTTTACTTTATAGGTTGAGAACTGAGATTTCAAAAGATTTTAATTTTCCCAAATCCGTTCAATTAGTAAGAAGCAGAATCAGACTTCAGACTCAAGTCTTCTGATTCATAATTTATATGATACTTGTTTTTTCCACAGCATATCATGTTTTGTCTCAATAGGATTCATTTCAGCCTTCTTCTTAAGTATATATACACACAGAATAATACATTATAAAATGAAAAGAATACTGGATTTTGATTCAGAACACCTATGTTTTTCTCTTGCTCTCTCCTTTCTAGCCTTATAAACAAGAGAGTGATAATACCTGTCTTGCCAACTTCACAGATTCACTTCTAGCACTGAAGGAATAATGTAGATTAAGGCGCCTTCTCAGTTGCAAGGTCCTATAGAAAAGCCATGAATATGATTACGTACAATCCCACACAGGTTAACAAGGCTAGCCAGAATTATTTGTTAATCTATCAGATATCAAGGTACCCCAACATTGGATGAATTTAAAGGACTCTTTTAATTTCACAGTATTGAGGAAAGTCTGCCTACGACATTAGAAATGTATCAGGATTATATGCTCTAACTTTTGGAAAGGAATAAATACTTCATTATTTACAGGTGTTAGTGTCATCTCCTTGGAGATATCAAGAGCATCAACAGAGAAGATGGCCACAACAACACAAAGAGTATAAGAAAGTTTAATAACTTGGAAATTCCAAGGAACGCTTTCTTCCTTTTTAAAAAAAAATATAAAAAGAACACATACAACAGAAAAACAGCACTACATTTTCCTAGACAAATCTCTAGATAATTTTAAGGGCTGTTAAAAGCAGCCAAGTTCTCATAGGATCTCAGCAGAAGGAACATGGAGAGAGTGGAAACCAGAGAGTTCACGAGCAGACGAGAGGTGTTTCCAGGCCCAGCAAAAATAGTTTTTCAAAATTGAAGATAAAATGAGTCCATTTTCAAACAAAAAGTGAGAGAGTTCCCTGCCAGCAGATTCATACTGGAAGAAATACTAAAGGATGATTTTTAGGCAGGAGAAAAAATGAAACCTGATGGAAGTTTGTAGATACAATAGGAGTGAAGAGTAATTAGAAAGGTAAACAAGTGGTTCAATCTAAATTCATATTGACTTTAGAACACAACCAATATAAATTTTTTGTAGATTTTAGGATACAAAGAGGAAATTAAAATATGGCAAATTATATAATCAAAGGAGCATTTTGTAATCTCTAAAGTAACCAACTAAAGAAGAATAAAAAATTACATAATTATTAAGGTAACAGAGGGGACAATGGGGAAAATAATCATTCCAAATGAAGCAAAAGTAAGAAAAATAATTGATTATGTAATAGGACAAATGGAGAACAAATAATAAATGAAAACATTAAAACCACATCAGTTGAGCTTTAATAGGGATTGCATTAAAATTGTATATTGCTTTGGGTAGTATGGACATTTTAACAATATTGATTCTTCCCAGACACAAGCATGGTATGTTCTTCCATTTGTTAACATCTTCAGCTATTTCTTTTCTTAGAGTTTCATAGTTCTCTTTGAGATCTTTCACATCCTTTGTTAGGTAAACTCCCTAATATTTCATCTTCTTTGGCACTACTGTGAATGGAATAGAGTCCTTGGCTATTTTTTCAGCTTGACTATTGTTGGTATATATAAAGGCCACAGATCTATGAGTGTTGATTTTGAAACCTGAGATGCTGTATATGTGCACCATGGAATATTATGCAGCCTTAAAGAAAGATGGAGACTTTACCTCTTACATGTTTACATGGATGGAGCTGGAACATATTCTTCTTAGCAAAGTATCTGAAGAATGGAAGAAAAGTATCCAATGTACTCAGCCCTACTA
>CAUYON010090884.1:0-12141 GCA_963573935.1 Arctocebus calabarensis
TATTGCACAGGAAGACGGGGAAAGGGGAGAGGGAGGGAAGGGGAGGGAGAGGGTGAGGGGAGATGGGACAAAGGGTGAGATCACATGTGTGGTACATATTCGAAGGGTCAGGAGAAAACTTCTAAATACGGATCAAAAATATTTTCATATAGTAAACGAGAAAATATCATGAACGGTATGTCAATCAGGTTGATAAAATATCTCAGATTGCATGTGAAGCCCCCACACTGTACCCCATGGTTGAACTAATGTACACAGCTATGATTCAATAAAAAAATGAAATTAAAAAAAAATGTTAGAAGGAGTAGATCTTAAATACTTTCACCCCCCACAAAAAGTGAGATGATGAATATGTGTTCCAGCTCATATATGCTTGATTTAATCATTTCACAACATATACATATACATATCGTGCTGTGCACATAAATATATATAATTATTTGTCAACCATATCTTAATAAAGGTGGGGAAAAATTTAAAGTACCAGTCCAAAATGTAAACATAATCAAAGGTGATAAACTGGTAAAAATAATAAAATGTGTGGAAACAGGGTAGTGAAAATAAAGATGTAACTTTTTTTTCCATCCAATTTTATAAACCCAGGAAACAATGAGGCTTACATTTAATTTAGGGATACATAAACATGTAGTAAATGACACAATTAAAGAAAGGAAAGGGAATGATTAACACAAAACACAGGACAGTGTGTTTTGTGTTAATCACAAAAGATACCCCACCCTTGGTATCTTTGTGGGGTAAGAAAGAGGATGCAATGCCAGGTGCACACAGGAGCTTCTAAGATACTTGTAAGTTCTATTTCTTAAGCTAGCTGAGAGGCATTTATGTAATTTTTATTTTTTTTAGCAGTACCATTAGTAGGGAAGTTCCATTGTTTCTTGCTGGTGACAGGAGCTCAAACAGTGAAACTGTGGCATTTCTCTGTTCTTTTACTTACACAACCCTAGAGAAGTAAAGGGATTTACACCCTTACCTGAATGCTGCCTATCACTGGATAAAAAGCAAGTCCAGATTCAGGATGATCATACTCACTTGGCAAAAATGCCTAAAGCCATTATCTACAAGTCTAGGTTCTGTCAGATAAAAGGTGAAATTTTCCCTATACTCCCCCAACTTTTCCTTAATGAAAAAGAATGGAGCTACTCAACTTCAAAACTTACTGTAAAGCTACCGCGATCAAGGCAGTGTGGTATCAGTGAAAGAACAGGCAAACAGATCAATGGAACAGAAGAGACAGCTCAGGAATGGATAGATATAGACGTAGATAGATATAGATCTAGGATAAAGATATAGATATGGATATAACCTTTGACAAAGGAGAAAAGTCAATGCAATGAAGCAAAGACAGTCTTTTCAACAAATGGGACTAGCACAACTGGCCATACATGTGCAAAAAACTAAATCTGGATAATAGACTTCCTCCCCTTGACAACTGAAAATTGATCACAGAGGTTTGGCGCCCGTAGCTCAGTGGTTACTGCGCCGGCCACATACACCAAGGCAGGCAGGTTCAAACCCGACCTGGGCCTACTAAACAGCAATGACAACTGTAACTGAAAAATAGCTGGGCATTGTGGTGGGTGCCTGTAGTCCTACATACTTGGGAGGCTGAGGCAAGAGAATTGCTGAAGCCTAAGAGTTTGAGGTTGCTGTGAGCTGTGACACTACAGCACTCTACTGAGGGTGACACAGGGAGACTCTGTCTCAAAAACAAAGAGGAAAAAAAAAGAAAATTGGTCATAGGTCTAAATTTAAAAGCCAAAATTATAAACTCCTGGAATATAACATAGGAGAAAATCTAGATAACCTTGCAATGACTTTTAGATACAACACCAAAGGCACAATCCAAGAAAGAAAGAATTAATAAGCTGGACGCATGAAACTTAAAAACTTCTATGTAAAAACTTCTATTCCATAAAAAATGATGTCAAGAGAATGAGAAGATAAGCCATCAATGGGGAGAAAATATTTGCAAAAGACATATCCAATAAAGGACTATTATCCAAAATACACAAAGAACTCTTGAAAGGGAACAATAAGCAAATAAATAACCTGATTATAACCAAGAAGACAAAAGACCTAAATAGAAACATCACCAAAAAAGAATTATATAGATAGCAAATAAATGTACACCAAGATGTTCCATATCATATGGCATTGGGAAATTGCAAATTGAAAGGATGAGATACTACTAACACACATACTAGAAAGACCAAAATCCAAAACACTAACACCAGATGCTGGTGAGGATGTAAAACAACAAAAACTCTCATTCATTGCTGGTGAAAATGCAAACTGGTACAGCCACTTTGGGAGACAGTTTAGCAGGTTTTCCCAAAACTGAACGCACTCTTTCCATATGATCCAACGAGCAAGCTCCTTGGTATTCACTCAAATAAGATGAAAAGTTACATTCACACAAAAACCTGCACACAGATATTTACAACAGCTTTATTCATAACCAACAAAACTTAAAAATAACCACAATGTCCTTCAGTAGGTGAATGAAGAAATAAACTGCAGTACATCCAGACGATAGTCAATGCTATGAAAAAGTGAACCATCAGGCCATGAAGGAAGCTTCAGTGCATTATGACTAAGTGAAAGAAGATGATCTGAAAGGGACACCTGTTATAGGATTTCGACTGTGACATTCTGCAAAAGACAAAACTGCACAGACAGTGAAAGAATTAAGGTTTATGCCAGAGGTCAGGGGGAAGGGAGTGATGGATAGACAAAGCACAAGATTTTTTGAGTAGTGACTCTACTACCCATGATATTATAACAGTGAGCACATGTCATTAAACATCTGTCAAACCCCATAGAATGTACACCACCAAGACTGAATTCTAATGAACTTGAATATAGACTCTAGGTGATAATGATGTGTTAATGTAGGTTCATCATTACAACAGATATCTCCCGGTGCAAGATTTTAATGGTGAAAGAGGCTGTGTATATATGTAGTATGAGGAATATTATTTTCTACTTAATTTTGCTGGGAACCTAAAACTGCTCTTAAAAAATAAAGTTTATTTTTATTAAAAAAAAAAAGAAAGAAAGAAAGGGGTTGTTTGGGTGCTCTGTCCAGTTAGTTCTATATCTATGTCAATAATGTATATCCTTATAGTCATACATGTATCTACACACACACACGTATATCTACACTTACTTAGATACACATACACACACACACACACACACACACATATATATACACAATGTATAATGCTTTAAAGGTTTTTAAAAAGTTAATGGTATTGTGACTCTAAAAGATAAATGACAGTTAAAATTTATAACAGCATGAGAAAGTACTTATATAAAATTAAATTTTTTTAAGCAGAATATAAATCTATTAAGGCTTAAGAATTATCAAATTAGCATAAATGAATATTAAGTCTTAGAAAAAGGTCTTAAGTGAGCCCCCCTTTTAGGGTGGTAGAGCTCAAAGTGAAAACAACTGCAGGTGGGAAGCAGGGAAAAGTTGCCCTTATCTAAGATTGACAAAATTTTGTTTTTCTTCCTCCCTTTCTCCCCCTCCAACAAGTGATATATGTCAAGAACATGCCTCTTCCCTCTTCCTTTCTCACCCCTTGAGATTATTCATTTGTTTGTTTGCTTGCTTGCTTGTTCTTGAAGACAGAGTCTTTCTATGTCACCCCAGCTAGAGTGCAGTGGCATCATCACAGTTCACTGCAACTTCCAGCCCCTGGCTCAAGCATTCCAAATATCTGGGATTATAAGCATGCACCATCACACCAAGCTAATCTTTCTATTTTTTGTAGAGATGGGTCTCACTCTTGCTCAAGTTAGTCTTGAATTCCTGAGCTGGTGAGATCCTCCCACCTCTGCCTTCTAGAGTGCTAGGATTACAGACATGAGTCACCACTTCCAACCCCCTTGGGCTTTTTGTTTCACCTTTAAAATGACCATAACACTATCTCCTCTTCCACCAGAAAGCACAAAGATTGATGATGAACTCTGAATCGGGAATTGGGGATTGTGACACTTAACTGAACAACGCAGATTCCGTATCAAACAGTAGCTCTTAATATTCCAGGCTAACAAAAAGTATATGTTGCTCTTATTTTTTTTATCGAAGTAATAATAGTAAAGGTACTATTTCAAAATACAAAACAATATAAATCCTCTTTGAATCCTTATTCATGAACAAAATGTTAGAATAACAATAAGGTTGGGCATCACTGTGAGCATTTCGGTGTAACATGAATATTGTTTTGAACTATCATTTTCTACGTAGATTTTTCATTTAAACACATTGATTTTCAAACTCTTTCATGTACGATATGCTTATGACAATACTTTGTGAGACCACTGGGTATCACTCTGCTCAAACACAGAGCATCTTCACATATACGTGAAGATGTTGACTGATCAGATTATCAGGCCCTTCCATCTAGCTCTGCTGTCAGACAGGACAGCAAGGAAGCTCTCACTGACATAACCTAGAATACGCCTTTACATACATGAAACTTAAGCAATCCCCCCAGAATTCTGCATGAAACATCAACAAAACTCCATATTTTTCTATAGGACACACATCAAGACAACTAAAGATATCTTTATTTGCCTGGAATTATTCCCATCCTATACTGACTCAACCTTCCATGTTAACCATGAATTTTATGAGCAAGAGAATGTATCGTTGAGTGTGTATACTCATGAGTAAATAGAGATGGAACTTTATTATTTAATGTTTAAGGTCCGGAATTCTTTGCTTGCTAATTATTTCACATTTTCCTCCTGGAGCCAAAGCTCTCCAGAAAACATACCAGTACATATTTCCACACCTTCCTTTTCCCATAGCTCAATTAAGCTTATTCCTAATCCCTGTATTCTGATTGTTTCTCTGAGCATTTTCCAAACGTTTTGGTCACAGGAACCCTTCACATTCTTAAAAGTTACTGAGGATCCCAAAGAGATTTGTTTTGTGACTGTTTCTAGCTACAGTCACTGTATTACAAATTAAAACTGAGAAAGATACAACACAATAAAACACAGGCACACATTTCAGTAGCCAACAAAAGGATGATGCCATCAAACTTCACGTAGCTCTGGAAAACTCCACTATATGCTCAAGAAAGAATGAGAGTGGAAAAAGCAAATAATATCTTAGTATCATTATGAAAATAGTCTAATCTTAAAGACTCCCCATACAAAAGGCCCTTGAGGACCCCTCAAGTCTAAAGTATCACATTTAGACCTTTGTTTTATGACTTCTTATGTTACCTAATTCATACTCATGGCCTGTTGCTTGGTTACTATACACTGCAATGGCATGGCCCACAAGGCACAGGGCACATGCACTAAATTACTCTAATTGCCTTTGTTTTCTCCACAAAGCGTGACTGCTTTCCAAGTACTCACAGTTTTATTCAATCGCTTAAGCATTTCCAGACTATTTGGAATTGATGAAATTTTAAACTCCAGACTGTATAAGACAGTTTACATAGGAGGGCAAGGAAGGGACAGGAAGAAAATCTGAAGAAGCCTCCAGAACAGTGACCCATCTCTTGTGTTAGGGTGGAAAGTATCTCATTCTCTTGGCTTATATATATGTAAGCCAGTTGGTAAATATGTATATATGTCTGTTTTTAATCTAACAATGCTGGCCAAATACATAGAAAGAAAAAAAGGGAATTAAAGGACTACCACTGTTACTCTTTGAAGTTAAAATAATAGTTATAGTCAATTGCTTTTTGCTTTGTGTTTATATTTTACATCTACCCACAGGACATGACATTTTGGGTAATGGATTTCTTTTTCTTTTATATGACCACATTATAGAACTTAATTCCCACCCTAACCACACAATTAAGTTTATTTAACTCTTTTCTTTTCAATATTTACCCATATCTGGGTATTTAATTATGCAGATACTATCAGAGTGTAAGTTGCATAACTGTGAGGATGTCAACAACAGTTATATCTATGCCTCTGTTTCATGCAGTATATCTAAACAAAACCCAGAAGGACAAATGTCCACAACCCTATTAGTAAACAGACCTGAAGCTTCCCCTTTTAAAAATGTTAGTAGAGGCTCAGTGTCCATAGCTCAGTGGTTAGGTGTCAGTCACATACAGCAGCCCAGGCCTACTGAACAACAATGACAACCACAACCAAAAAACATCTAGGTATTGTGGTGGGTAATCCCAGCTACTTAGGAGGCTGAGGCAAGAGAATCTCTTAAGCCCAAGAGTTTGAGGTTGCTGTGAGCTGTGACTCTACAGAGGGCATCACAGTGAGACTCTGTCTCAAAAAAAAAAAAAAAAGGCAAATGCTAGTAGAAACCATTTTTTAGGCTCGGTACCTGTGGCTCAATGGGCTAAGGCGCCAGCCACGTACACCTGAGCTGGCGGGTTCGAATCCAGCCTGGGCCCGCCAAATAACAATGATGGCTAAAACCAAAAAATGGCCGGGCGTTGTGGCGGGCGCCTGTAGTCCCAGCTACTTGGGAGGCAGAGGCAAGAGAATTGGAGGTTGAGCCCAGGAATTGGAGGTTGCTGTGAGCTGTGATGCCACAGCACTCTACCCAGGGTGACAGCTTGAGGCTCTGTCTCAAGAAAAAAAAAAGAAAGAAAGAAACCATTTTTTAGCCTATATACTTCCAAGGCAGAGCACTCTCCTGATAAATTTATTATCTTCCAGATCTTCATAGCCCTTGAAAGCCTTGGCAAATTTGACCACCTCCCAGCCATCCAGTGGGAGACATAAAACAACCACCAAGACGCAGTGAGTTCCAGGGGACCCATCACTTTCATTTTCAGGCTGTAAATCTCTTTGCATGAGTTCAAGAACTAAACAAAAGGTCAAGAAAGGCTCCCAGAACACCAGGGTGAGTCAGCAGACCAATTGAGGCTGGATCTCCATTAGTGAAGCTTGCTCTATTAAGTTATTATCTATCTTATTCTTTAAAAGACAAAGCTTCTCAACTATGCCCAAGCATTCGTAAAACAAACACTGCCACCTGCCAGCAATGTTTGCTTTATTCTGGAATGACTGTATTTACCTTAAAAACCACAAACTGTAAACAAGGGCACCTGATCACAGAAGATCTTTAATCTGCTCACTCCCTAAATCAACACCTGGGAAGGTAAGGCGGTTGCCTTGGACTTGAATACACAGTATGCAATTGATCTTTTATCTAAAACTCCATAAGCCAGTTAGTAAATATATCTGCTTTTGTTTGCCTTTGTTTTCTCCACAAAGAGTGGAGAAAAACTTATTAGCTTGAATAAGTTAATGATTATTAAGTTTTATGGAGATACACAGACACTTTCATAAATAAAACACAGCTTTTGCTAAGTTGTTTAATACTGAAAGGAGAGAAAAAACAAAGCCTGCCTGCTACCATAAATCATAGAAGCACAATCTCAATTCACACAGATTTCCACTTAAAGTAATAAATATGTGTATGATACTCTCCTTCCTCACTGGGGACACTTTATTTTTGCTATAGACTATGTAAAAACTAAACTAACATTTATGTCAAAACTAAACTAAACATTTTAATATGCCAAATACATGACAAGGTAAAAGGAAGTGGGGGGATGTTTTACTTAAAAACAGCTACTATTTAACCCACTAAAGAGTATTCTAAGTGAGCCAAAGTTTTAGCTCCACACACAGTCTGTGCTTCTCTCCTCAATGTGTTCCTAGAAACCGTATTACAAAAAAAATGCATTTTCCAAAGGAAAGTCTACTGTAATAAAATAGTTGGAATTAGTTTCCTGAAGAATATAAAGTTCATAATGAATATAGGATAGATAGAAATACTCTGACCCTCCATATCATTTAGAAGAGTAAACATCCTATAAAAATGATTAAAATGTACTTTTTTGTAATATCATTCAGATTATTCCTTTCATCAAAAGTAGAACTATATTGGATCTGAAGATGTCACCTTCCTAGAGGGATTAGATAGACTAAAAGTTGAATGAATACGGTTCTCCATCTCCCCCAAAAAGCCAACTTCAGAGGTTAAAAAAAAATCACAGAAACATAGACTGGGGAGACTTAATTTTTTTCAGTGAAGTCTAATGAGTATTTCTGAGTCCACTAAACTTCTAAGCACCTTCACAACTTCAGCCGAAGATGCCTCTTCCTCCTTAACCCTCTCTTCTCCACCTGGACAACTAACCATTCTTCCTCTGAATTCCAAAGCCAATTATAGCCTGTGCTTCTATAGCCTCTTGGATTTAGGGGCAGTGTAGCTAGTGGTTGAGGATCTGGATTTCAACTTCTAGATGCATAAACGGGCAAACAACAACGGAAATTTATTCCCTCACACTTCCGGAGGCCGGAAATCCAAAGTCAGTGTGTAAGGAGGGCTATGTTCCTCGAAGACTCTAGGAGAGAATCTTTTCTTGCTCCTTCCAGCTTCTGGTCATTCTATGTGTTCCTTGTTTGTGGCAACAAAAATTCCACATTCTGTCTCAGTCTTTACATGTCCTTCCCTCCCGTATATGACCTCCCTCTCGCCTTGCGTCTCTTATAAAGGAGACTTCTAGGATTTAGGGTCCAGCTGGATAATCCAAGGTGATCTCATCTCAAGGTTCTTAATTTAACTACATTTACATACAACCTTTTTCCAAATAAGGCCACGCTGTGAGTGTGATATCAGCCCATGGACATGTCTTTTGCGGGGCCACCATTCAATCCAATATACCATGCCCATGACTATGAGATCTGACTGGAAGTGACATGAAATGCCAGGTCTCCTCCTGAAAGAAGAATCTTTCCCTGAATTCTTCTTACCCCATTTCTGCCAACCGGGAAATAGTGACAACTGGAACTACCTTGGAAGCCACATGTTAAAAATGACAGAGATGACAGAGGGTCCTGGATTACCTAACCTAGAAACTAGTAAATGAAAGAAAAATAAATGTCTGATGTATAGGAGCTATTGTGGTATGGGGGGGGGTTATCTGGGGCTATTAGGAGGGGAACCATTTCTGCTACAACATTTTATCTAATACATGGATATAATAATATCTTAAAAACATATACATAATAGTATTAGGATTAACTAAAATATAAAGCAGTTAAAACATTACCTGACATAAAGACTAAAATAAATATGAATTATTAGTAGCAGTGGTAATAGAGTGCCTCTTGTCATATTCAATTATCACTGATTTACTTACAGAATAGGAGTATTCTGAATTGGGAGAATTGGGAGTAATGGCTTGGTGCTTTCGTTTCAGCATTATACTTGAAAGAATACCAAATATCCCATTACCGTTTAAAGAAAAAAATGCCACTGAGATTTACACACCAATTATTACCCCAGAAATTACTTTCATAAAAAGGGGCATATTAGGCCTGAGAAGTCTAATTTTTCTAATTTAATTTTTAGAGACAACTGCACCCTCAAATTCCTGGGCTCAAGTGATCGTCCTGTTTCAACCTCATGAGTATCTAGGATTACAAGTGTGCACCAGCACACCCAGCTAATTTTTTTGTTTGTTTGTTTGGGTTTTTTTGCAGAGATAGGATCTCACTATGCCTATGCTGGTCTTGAACTCCTGGCCTCAAGTGATGCTCCCACCTGAGCCACCCAAGTACCTGGGATTACAGGCATGAGCCACCATAGCTATGTAGGCCTAATGTCCCTTACCCATAGACAAAAACCTCTCAGATCAAATGCTATTTTAATTAAGCGTCATTCCTCATCCCTTAGACCAGGAAATTAAAATCTGCATCCTCTCACAATGCCTTCACTATCTTTTTATTTAGCCCTTTATCGCTTTCTAGCTTGTGTTATCTCCTTCATTAGACTATAAATTCCTTGACAGCAGCATTCACTTCTGACACATCTGAACTGTAGGCACTAGTTTACATGGTGTAGATTCAATAAATCTCTTCTAAATGTATTCAAGATCTTACAGTGCCGAAAACAATAGCTTAGAACAAGCCTACCTTCCTACCTACTTGAGCACGTTACTTGACTTCTCTGAAACATGGTCTCTACATTTATAAAATGGGGCTATTATGAATTAAATAAGGTAACAGAAAGGCCATTATAAGTGCTCAGAGTTAAGAATTTGAATATTTAGAACTTTTTGTCCTTGAAAAGAGTCATCTTGGCTGTTAAAAATATTCACAAAGGATATTTATTCAGCATTTGTTAGAAATTTGGATACTCAACTAACTTCATATACAACACAGGAAGGGAGATTTAGACACGTGAGCCTGCAACTCATGAAAACTGGCCCACAGACACATGATTGGTAAGGGAGATCATTGGAGAGTTGTTCTTACTACACTAAACCACATGCACCACAACCATTAATTTTCTGCCCATCACTTCTTACTTGTAAGAGAAAGAATTAAACCTCACAATTAAAGCCACATATCAAACAAAATTCAAAATCATTTATATTTTACACACACAATCGTGTGAGTGTGCTTAAACAGCAGTTCATGAGACTTCCAAAGTAGTCCCATTTTATCACTCAGAACCACAGCAACTTTCCTCTGATAGAGACGAACACATTTTAAAATATAAGCACTTTTACAATCCTGACTGGCTCCACCAAAAGGAAAGGGGCAACACAATCTGTTTTCATTTCATCCTTTGGCTCTTCTCTGAAACTTCACTAAGAAACATCAACTTATTATCCAATCTCCACAGCCACTTCAGAGTTGAATAATAGGGGATTAGCAAAAGGCATTATTAAGATGACTTACACAATCAACGCAGCAATAATATCCAAACAGAAAATCTTTTTTTTTTTCTATTTAGAGACAGAGTCTCATTTTATTGCCCTTGGTAGAGTGCTGTGGCCTTAGCCTCCTGAGTAGCTGAGACTACCAGTGCCCGCCACAACGCCCAGCTATTTTTTTGTTGCAGTTTGGCCAGGGCCAGGTTCAAATCCGCCACCCTCAGGATATGGGGCCAGCACCCTACTCACTGAGCCACAAGCGCCACCCCCAACCAGAGACTCTTAATGACTTTTTTTTTTTTTTTTTTTTAATGACTTTTTAGTATAAATTATGTAACTCCTGGCTTGGAAATCTATTGCAATTTTCCGAACTTCTTTGAGGAGCAACAAACTACAGAATAGTACCAACTACTAAAAAATCTTAATACATGCAGAAGTTTTTGTCTCCTGTTATTCACACTACAGATTCATACACATTTATATGTTAGAATGCATGCCTAACACCTGCAGACTGAAATTCAGAAACCGAAAGCTGCTTTATCATAAAACAGCTAATCAAACAACCTTGTTACATCCTGGGCATCACTCAGACACCAAAAAAAGCATCTGGGGACAGACCTGACATTATACTGCCTTTAAGAATTATAATTCTTAACAAATATTTGAAAAAAAGTTCATCATCCCTGATGGTCAGAGAAATGCAGATCAAAACCAACCTAAGATATCACCTAACCCTGGTGAGAATGGCCCACTTCACAAAGTCCCAACACACCAGATGCTGGCGTGGATGTGGACAAGGGAACACTTTTACACTGCTGGTAGGACTGCAAACTAATACAATCTTTTTGAAAGGAAGTATGGCGAATCTTCAAAGAACTCAAATTAGACCTCCAATTTGATCCTGCAATCTACCCAGAAGAAAAAAAATCATTTTATCATAAGGACATTTGCACTAGACTGTTTATCACAGATCAATTTACAATTGCCAAAAGGTGGAAGCAACCTAAATGCCCACCAACCCAGGAATGGATTAACAAGCTGTGGTACATGCAGACCATGGAGTACTATTCACAGACATAAAAGATAGAGACTTTATGTCTTTTATATTAACCTGGATCGAGGTGGAACACATTCTTTCTAGTAAAGCATCACAAGTATAGAAAAACAAGACTCCAATGTACTCAATTCCAATATGAAAGAAGTAGATGAGCTAATATGAGGAGGGGGGCATATAGGAATGAGGGAGGGAGATGGCGGGTCACAATGTATGACACACCTCTTGGGGGTGGGACACAATTTTTTTTTTTTTTTTGAGACAGAGCCTCAAGCTGTCGCCCTGGGTAGAGTGCCATGGCATCACAGCTCACAGCAACCTCCAATTCCTGGGCTCAAGCGAGTCTCTTGCCTCCGCCTCCCAAGTAGCTGGGACTACAGG
>CAUYON010090886.1:0-10385 GCA_963573935.1 Arctocebus calabarensis
CATGTAAACACAAAAGAGGTAAAGTCTCCATCTTTCTTTAAGGCTTCATAGTATTCCATGGTATACATGTACCATAATTTATTAATCCATTCGTGGGTCGATGGGCATTTGGGCTTCTTCCACGACTTAGCAATTATGAATTGGGCTGCAATAAACATTCTGGTACAAATATCTTTATTATGATGTGATTTTTGGTCTTCAGGATATATACCCAATTGTGGGGGAAATTTTTAATTATTATTTCTTTGAAAAATTTTCTGTCTCCTCCTCAATCCCTTTCTTTCTGGAAATCCAATTAATGTTATCCTGTTAGGCCACTTAATATTATCTGACAGATCACTGAGTTTCCGTTCATTGTTTTTCAGGCTTCATTTTGCTTGTGCTTCAGGTTGGATAGATTTATTGCTGTCTTCAAGTTTACCAGTCTCTTATGCAGTACCTAATTTACTGTTAATCCCATTCAGTGAGTTTTTTATTTCACATATTTTGTTTTTCACTTCTATAAATTTCATTTGGCTTTTATTTATATTTTTTAGTCTTTCCGTCATCTCTGTCATTTCTCAGTTTCTTTATATTAATTTATTATTTTTTCCTGGTTATCTGTCAAAATGTCCTGCTTCTTCACATGTCTGATAGTTTTTAGTGGATTCTTGAAAGTATGTTTATATTATATCCAACTCTAATATTTATATTGTAGTTAGATTTAGTTATATTCCTTTAAAGATTATTGAGCTTTGTTCCATAGGCAGTTAATTTATTTATAGATCAGTTTGACCCTTTGAAAGCTTGTTTTAAAGATTTCTAATGACAGATGTAGGTGCAGGTTTAGCTTCATTACTAAGAAAGGATCCTTCTGATATCTCTACTGAATAATCTTCATATTCTCTAAAGTCTGTTTACTTGGCTGGTAGGACCACTAATGATTCCTAGCCCTCTGTGAGTTAACTAGAAATTTTTGTCTCATATCTCCCTGATATTTGCTTATAACCAATAGGGATAAATTCATTGGAAAGGAAGGAGAGTTGAGGAGGATAAGAGAGAGATAGAAAAGGAGGGAGAGATAGAAAGGGGGTAATAAATAGAGAAGGAACTAGGGTGTAAGGATAAATTATATTTGCCTGACTTGGGAACTTGTTCCATTTTTGGCTCTAAGAGGGCTGCAACAAGTATAGGTATGATCCTTACTTACTCACTTCATACTTTTTCTTAATTGTGAGTGCATGAATCTGGGGTATACACTGAATCATGGCAGCTGGGGTATACACTGGGGTATACACCGAATCATGGCAGCTGAATCTGTATCTGTAACACCTTTTGTACTCTGAAGCTTATAAGCCTGAAATAGCCAGTAAATCGGGATATTAAATGCATGTTTTTTCATTTTAATGAATCTTGGACAGAGAATTCTTAGATTCTCAATCTCTTCCTTTACTGTAAAGGGAAGTATCAGCATTCTAGAACTGGTTCTTCTATTTTTTGTTGAATTGGAAGTCCATTTGATCTCTCTAGTTCTCATTAGGTTATAATATCTTCAGTCTCTTTTGTCCTAGATTCTAATACGGAATAGGTCATATGTCTAATTATCTTTAGTGACACCTAATTGGAAAGCAATAGGGAAATAGTCTAGGAAGTATGAATCAGATAGAAAACTATAATTCCCCTTTTTATTTAGCTGACAGTGAGCACAGATAAAAATTGGCTTTTCTGTGCTATAAACTATAGCATATGGGGTTGACAATAAGTTTGCAAACTCATTCTAGAAAAAAAGTACTGCATACCTCATTGCTAAATATCACTCCAATTACCTTTGAAGTACTCCCCTTGGCCATCTGATGACCATTGTGATATTCAGCAATGAGATATGTAGCACTTTTTTCTAGGACAAGTTCAGGAATTCAATTATTAGACCTCATACAACAATAGCTCTGATGGTCATTCCAGAAAAAGAGTTCCAAAATTACCTTGAAGGGTAGACTAGGCAGTGACACTGGTACACAGCTTTCCAAGGGGAATACTTCAAAGGTGACCTTAGTGATATTCAGCAATGAAGTATGTAGCAACTTTTCTAGGATGAGTTTGCAAACTTAGTTGTCAGGCCTTGTAGTCTCTT
Organism: Arctocebus calabarensis; assembly: GCA_963573935.1. NCBI lineage: Eukaryota > Metazoa > Chordata > Mammalia > Primates > Lorisidae > Arctocebus > Arctocebus calabarensis. The sequence goes on from CAUYON010090886.1 coordinate 2,111, forward strand.
ATGGGTGGAATATCAGCATATTGTATTTCTTATTGGGGTTTATCCATCAAATCTAAGTTATGTTTTGCCTATTCTCATTTCTGTGTTTTTTTTTTTCTCGATTTTCCTCTTATTTTACTTTGCTATATGGATTCCTGTAGGTACTTTAAAATCTTTGTAGAATATGGTGCTAGTGGTGAGAAATTTAAAAATCCTTAAATGAGGAAACAGATAAGGAATACAGATGAAATAGCATCAAAACAAACATTCAATATGCATTCAAATATGTATTTAAATATGCAGGTTTTAATAAACGTTTTGATGTGTTTTCCTTGAAGAGAGTGAGTTAAAAGTTTAAACTAGAAGATGAATGGAAGGCTAATATAGACAGGAAAACATGGCAGCAGCAAGAGGTGACCATTCATTTTCCATATTAGAGGAGGAGGACAAATTTCAAAAGAGAAAGAAAACTACCTTTTGTTTTGCAGCTCATCACATATGTCGATACTCAGAATGAAGGCACCTCTTTATCAAGACTGGGTTAAATCCTTTATCAAGACTTCCAGTGAAATCCAGTTTCACTATTGTTTTACTTCAGAAGCAAAAAGTAGCTTCTGAAATTGAAATGGCCAGAAGGCTTTTTCCAATTTTATCTCAGTGTGTTATGAGGGTACATGTGTTTTGGTTACATAGTTTGCTTCTGTAATTTTAAGTCAAAGTTATAGATTTTAATTGCTTGTACTGTGGTGTGAGATCACTTCTCACCAAAAATGGGAAAAATCTGTGCTCTTGATGTGCTTGGCAGATACATTTCTAATGCAACTGATAGGTAATAGTAGCTGAGATACATTTAAGATTCATTGGCTTTCGGGGTTCTACAAAAAAATGTGTTCTGATGTCATAGGTCCTGGAGGAAGAATTTCTCACAGTAGTCTACTGGATGTTTTTGAGGTGTGATATTTTTAATCTGTTCCCCTGATGTGACATATATGTTGGTTTATGTAGGTTTTCTTGCCTGTCAACATGGTCAGGTACTCACTTGAGTACTTTCTCTCTTCTTGACTTTGACATACTTTTATCAGGCTGAGAATAAATTATCTTCCTATATGTTTTCTTCTGCTGTCCCCAGCTTCCACATGTCTGTACCTTAATGTACTTGATTAGAGATCTTTATCACTGGGGACAGGATATCATCATCTACATCCTACAGATTACTTCAGGATCTGGATCTTTGAGTCACCTCCCAAAGTGACACCTATTCTTTTTTAGACATCTGTATTCTGAGGGCTTACCTGAGATTAGAGAGTCCTTTTGTTCTGACAAAGTTCTTTTTCTATTCTTGATTCAAAGACAGTAGTTCTAACCATTTACACAGTTAGAATGACTTATACCTTATTCTAGCCACAAGGTCCAGTGAGACTTCCTGAGTGTTTGGATTCTGAGATCTGCTTTAGATTAATTTTTCTGTGTCTCAATCTTGAGTCCTTCATTGATTTTACCACTTTGTATTTATTAATCCTAATACCAGACAGGGCTAGTGAAATGATATTTCTTTTGTTGTGGGAAAAGAAATGATAAAACAACAAATATTGCATTATCTATTCTCCCCATACAATAGAATTTTTGGGTAATCACATTCTGGTTTATGTAGAGTTATGTAGCGTACAGGTAATCATTTTATTTGAAGAATCAGAATATAGATTTTAGAGCATAATATAAATATTTCAAAATAAAGCCAAGTCAATTAAATTTTTCCCTTACAATTTAAAAGGTACTTTAAGATTTTTTTGAATACCAAGGACATTTTAAACATCATTTCTCATGCTATAATTGTGATAGTTTTATGTTCTGATTAAGAGATTTGTAAGAATATTCCAAGCTGTATAAAAAAATGAAATGTGTTGACATTGATTTGGTTGCAATATCTTTCTGGGTTGATATGTGAGAAACGAGAAAAGAATGTACTCAGTTGGCATTTTGGGAAGGAAATCATTTCCTTTTCCTTTCTCTGTGGGCAAGGAACATGAGATAAAAATAATCAGAATAAGGTTCTTAGGTATTGAGAATTTATTAGAATCAGAGCACTTACTAATTCAGAGCAAATGAGATCTATAGATCGTTAATTGCAGCTTGGTGTCTTTTATAAGAATGCCTCATGGAGTGAGCACATTGTCCCTTCGCTAAGTGAGTGGTGATTATCAAGGAGATTACTGTGATTTATAAGCTCATTTTCTTCATTTTACTTTACATGTGCCAGACACTGACTCACACAATAAAACAACAAAACAAGCTTGATTTTTCAAAATTAAACGCTTTATTTATTATTGTTGTTCACAACAGAAGGTTATTATGTATGAGATTTTTGAGTATATGGTATATAATTAAAAAAAACCTCATGGTGGGGGGAAACAACTTCATTGCAAACTTTAGATGATAAACTGATTTTGGTATATTATAATTTTGCCAGAATCTCAAGAGTTCCATCCAAATGGAAGAAAAATAATACTAATCGTTGTTGTGAAGGAAAGATTATTTTCTTGAGAAAAGAGCCCACATTATGCTTAAGTGTGCCTTTTGCAGATAAGTATGACTTTTGTAGTAACATACAGGTCTCTTCTCTCTTTATGGAGAAAAAAAAAAAGCCAGTGTGAAGAGTAACCAGCGAGTCTGTTCTGGAAACAATATGCTACTCCTTCTTCTTTTTACTTTTACTTTTAATAGAAGACAGTTACTGGTGTTAAATACATTTATTGTAAACTTTAGACACAAAAATAGGCTCTCTATGCCAGTCACGTGAACATTAAAACCAAAAAGCTGCAAATTACAATAATGCATGTAATTATACAAATGATGCCACTCTGACCTTTGCGGGTCTTCTGTCCATGCAAGGTCATCAGAAGCATTATCTATGAAGCCTTAAGATTCAGAAGTGCTATTACTACCAAATCTCTGATTAACACTGTGAAGTATTTTGGAAGACAGTTTCATGAGCTGGCTAGCATCTCTTTAAAGACAATGACTGCTGCTAAGCTGAGCCGTATAAGAGATTTTGGTTGAATTGAAAATATAAGTATTTTATTACCATATGCAGTTCTGTGATGGACAGGCAGGTTGTTGGCACCCCCACCAAAAGTAATTATTTCTCCTTCATGGCTGGCACAAGCTGTATGCCATAACCTTGGTTTTTCGGAATAGGAATGATTAAACTATATCCATTCATTGTTACTGATGCCATAAGTCCAGGCATCACTGAGTGGCTGTTTATCAGTGGTAAATCTTCCAAAGAGAAAAAGATGAACTGAAGAAACTGGTGTTAGTGAGTGCCAAGACTTGCCAACTGGGCATCTGCCTTGTGGAATTCTGCAAATAATAGGATTCATTCTACTCCCATGTCTCTAGATTAAGATAGTGCAAATCATTCATTCAATGACATCTCAATATTTGCCTCCAAACACGAAGCCTTTGTTTCCAGCAATTGCACAGACGTGGATAGCCTGAGGTGAAGGTGCTTTGCTGGTAGTTATAGGCTAGTTCTACTTAAATGTTTCAGTGTCTAAAACATGTACATGATCATTGCATCCTCTTGAATGACTTTAATTCTGAAAAGATGTTTTCTCAAATTCAGAAGTTTCCTAAACCTTAATTTTAGGTAAATATCCATACCCTCCAAAAAAATACTAACTTGTTTTTATATACTCAGGTGCCAAGTACGTCCTTTGATGATGGAGGAATTCCTTGGCAATCGATTCTTTCCCATTGTAACACTCTGTCTGTAAACCTTGAATCCAACATGTAGAACTTATTTGTCTTGTCTCTTGAGTGATGTCTTCCAAACAAGTACAGCATGCTGTCTCCACACACTGCACACCTTCCGGACATAGGAGGAATATAACCTTCAATGTTAATTTTTTTCCATCTTCCAGTCTGCATTTTCTAGATGTCCTTCTCTAGACAGATAAAAGTCACTAACTTGATTACTCTGTAATAGGACTACACTAGAATACCGCTCAAATTCCTAAGCTAGTGGTGGTGTTGGGTAGGTAGAAGTTTGCTTTCCCGGGGAAAGGGACAGAATGGATGCTCTGCCTTGGAGGTACCCAGAGCAACGGCTCCATAGGGGCAGGAGGGCAGATTTAAGGGGCGAAGGTCCTCCTACTCCTTATTTTTGAAAAATGGGTTTTGGTATTTCCAGGTATCAAAGGAATTGATTAGATTCTTAAGTTATTTATACTTGCAGAGTTAAGTGGAGAATTTGACACAATTATTTTGATTGCTGAGAGGCAGTAAAACATGATGATAAGAGCTTGGGCTCTAGAGCTGGACTGCCTGGATTTTGATCACAGCCCTGCCAATGTGATCTTGGGCCATTTACTTAACCTCTCTGTGCTTGATTTCTTCAATTATGAAAGAAGGATGTTGATATTCCTGGACTTATAGGATTACATGAATTTATACACATAAATAGAACAGTGACAAACACATAGTAAGTACTTAATAAATTCCAGCTGTTACTGTCTCTCAGACAAAATGTAGGTACAGATGTAGGGGTTGAAGTAAATGGCTCTTAGAAGTTTTAAGATTTAACAAACATTTTGAAGCAGTCCACTAATTTATATGTAATGATGTAGGTAGGGGAAATGTGGCACAGTGAGCAAGAAAGCCACCATTTTTGAAGAAACATTACGGACTTGGAAGTCAGACAAATGAATTCACATTTTGGCTCTGTTTCTTGCTGGAGTGTGAACTTGGGAACATTGCTTAACCTTATAGATTCTCAATTTTCACCTCTATTAAATGGGGGCAGTACTACCTTACAGTGTTGTAAGGATTTGTAGTAATAAATAAAGAGTTCTTAGCACAATGCTGGTACATAATAGGAACCAAACAGTAATTTAGCAGTTCTCTTCTACTATCCTGATAGCTAGAATCCCCTCCCTTCCAAATCTCTCTCTCTCTGCGTCATGGTGAAAGAAGAGACCTGGGGGAAAGTTAATCCACTTCTTTTCTTTAATGGACTATATTTGGGGAGCAGTTTTAGGTTCACAAAAAGTTGTATGGATGGTATAGAGATTTCCCATGTACCTTCTTCTCTCATTCATAGCCCCCCCACTAGTGACACGCCCCACCAGTCGTAAGTTTGTTACAACTGATGAACCTTGACTGACATATATCATTATCACTCAAAGTCCATGGATTTACATTAGGGTTCACTCTTGGAGTTATATTTTCCAAGTTTTGGACAAATGTATAATGACATGTACTGACCATTATAGTGTCATCCAGAGTAGTTTCGTTATTCTAAAAATCCTTTGTGTTCTACCTATTGTAGTTTTTCTTTTTCTTGTTTTGAGATATGAACACTTGTGATAGATGAGTGTCAGAAGGCATTCCGTAGATAGACCTGGTAAGTCATCTCAGCAAGACTTTAGACACATTTTTCAGTAGCATCACTTGATGTGTTTGGGTAGCCACTGGAGTGCAAATGCAGATGCACATGATGTGGAGCTGTTGAGCCAAGATGGTGCATGGTGTCCTGAGAGTGCATTGGGAGAGAAGAAAATATCGATCATGTATCTCACTGGGAGCAAGGGTTCCATGGAGGTCAATATTGGCAAAGTCAGAGATTTGAGTAGGCAAGAGATGTTACCGATTTTTATCACTATGAGCAGGGGCTCAGGAGAGATTTCAGTATACTGATGAGATTTTAAAATAAAAATCGGTAAGAAGATATGAATGGTGGCAATTAACGTTTAAATTTTTTAAACTATTTTATAGATTTAGGGATACAAATGCAGTTTTATTGCATGGATGTGTCGTGTAGTGGTGAAATCTGGGCTTCTTGTGTAACCATCACTGACATTGTATCCAGTAGGCAATTTCTCATCCCTCACCCCCTCTCACTCTCCTACCCTCCTATGTCTTGAGTTATTTAGCATCTACTGTGCACAATATGCTGTGTTATGTTTTCTCTGTGGTAGGTATTATTATTCTGTATTTTAGAGATTACAAAATTGAAATTTGGAGAAACCAAAAAACTTTTCCAAAGTAATAGAGCTAGCAAGTGATAGAGCTGAGATCAAAACCGGTCTGTTTTGCTGTTTAGGAATCTAGTTCCTAGGTTAAGGACACTGGTAGAAACTTGATCTCAGGAAAACAGAAGCTCATATCCTGTACCTAGGCACAGTGTCAGACCAAGCCAGAGGTGTAGGGAGACTTGATTGAGAATCATGGCAATGCATTATAGAGCACCTTAAATTTCTGAAAACTAAGGTCAGGATTAATCTCAAAGCCTGGAGCTGCATGAACTTGAGGAGAGGTTAAGTTGATCTCAGCGACAGAGGAGAAAGGCTGCAGGGAAGCAGCCTCACAATTCACTACCACAGTCCTCCCCCCAGCAGTACTTTAAATGGTCCCCTGGAGTCTGCAAAGTGCAAAGCATTAGTGTACAGCTCTAAGTGCTTTTGCTGTCTAATTTGTTATCAGGGAGTGACCAAGTAGTATGCGTGTTTATGGATATTTATGGTGAGCAACAGGGATTCTTAAGTTAGGGGTATAGAAGTATATTGGCAGTGTTTTATGTGGAAACTCCTTCTGTTCTCTGAATTTCATTAGAATAAATCATGGCCAGAAACTCCGGTTTTTAAAGGGAGTAAGAAAACAAAGGTGAATGTTACCACCAAGTTGGAAACAAGGTGGAAAAGAGATGTCTCTATTACTTAAGTTGTGCCCCAAAGATTCATATTTAACTGCTTCCCGTTTAGGACCCCCAAACAGAAACTATTACGTCTTACAGTAGATACTTAAGTTACTATACAAAAGGTTGGATTTTTGAGGATGGTAAAGTCAGGATTTGATTTCATCAACTAATTAACTCTTTCAGCCTACTTCCACGGCAAAGTATTTTACAACACAGTCAATTATTTGATTTCTAACATTTTTAATATGTAAATCAGAGGATTTGTTTGATATCAAGGAAAATAGGAAACTGTTTGGAAACAGTTGCATATTCTTTCATCATGAAGTAAGCTACCTGTTTAGTTTAAAACAAGTCCTGTTATCCACTCTGGGAAAGCTTACTTAGACCCAGAAATATTCTTAGATTAGGCCAGTGTCTCACTGGATTGCTGAATGTTGTGGATGAGGGATATAGTTAAAGTAAAAACTTAAACATTCCAAGGACACATTTATTCTTTTTCCAGATTGTGAAACTGACACTTTTTGGAATGGAACACAATTTTCTCATTCATAACCCCCTTAAAACTTTTGGTTCTGAAATATTCTCACAGTGTTTGGTATATAAGTATCTCATTGGATTGGATCAGCAGTACAAATATGGCCCCGCATACAATTTTAGAATATATTATTAAATGCTTAAGATCTTACCACCTTAAATAAAAGCAAATATACAATTTTTATTTAAAAAATTTTTCTTCTTGAGGTAGCTGTGAGCTGTGTGACACCCAGTACTCTACCAAGGGTGATAAAGTGAGACTTTGTCTCTACCAAAAAATAAAAAATTTTTTTTCTTCTTTTTTCTCAGGCTATGTCCATATGTATAAATGATCTTTACTTTTTAATGGGTTAATTTTAACTACATCATTATACAAAAACATTCACCTTGTAAAAATTTCAACACAGAAGTGTAAAAAATGAGTTACCTTTCACTTACCTCTCTCTCTTGAGATCTTGGGATTCTTATGAGGTTGTCTTTAACCATTTTTAGAATCTTAGGATGTATCAATTTAATTTTTCTTTTTTTTTTCTTTTGTTTTTTGAGACAGAGTTTTACTATGTTGCCTTCTATAGAGTGCACAGCTCACAGCAGCCTCAAACTCTTGGGGCTTAAGCAATTCTCTTGCCTCAGTCTCCCAAGTAGCTGGGACTACAGGCACCTACCACAACACTCAGCCATTTTTTTTGTTGCAGTTGTCATTGGTGTTTAGCAGGCCCAGGCTGGGTTCGAACCCACCAGCCTCAGTGTCTATGGCCGGTGCCCTAACCACTGAGCTACAAGTGCTGAGTCATCAATTTAATTTTTCAATGTAATTTAATATACACAAAAGTATAAATGTTTTTATTTTTTATTTTTATTTATTTTTTTATTAAATCATATTATGTACATTAATGCAATCATGGGGCACAATGTGCTGACTTTATATACAATCTGAAATATTTTCATCGAACTGTTTAACATAGCCTTCATGGCCTTTTAATCACTATATGAAGACATTTATATTCTGCATTTAGTAAGTTTCACTTGTACCCTTCTAAGATGCACCATGGGTGTGATCCCACC
>CAUYON010090888.1:0-32033 GCA_963573935.1 Arctocebus calabarensis
CCCAATGCCTGTTTTGCGACCCTGAGGGTGGAGCTTGCCAGGGCAGTTCTCCCACAATGGCTCCACACAGCCCACCACCAAACACTGGCAGCTCCGTTTGGCTTGGTGGCCCAGTCTGGGGCCCCAGGCACCACTCAAAAAACCCCACACTCCTGCCCAGGTTCTCCCAAGGCAGTCCAACCAAGTGCCAAGTCCAAAAGAAACCCAAATGGCTTACAGGCAAGGCCCTTCCAGCCTGCAGTCCCACTGCTGTCCCACCCACAGCCACCGACATGATCAGATCGAATGAACAGACGCAACCACTTGCCCAATCTCTGCCACTTTAGCCTTCCTCAGGGTGTCCAGAAGCCTCACGCTGTCTCCCTGTGTCCCCAAAGGGAAGTTTCTGGGCAGATCCCGCCTGGCAGAGATGCCTGAAGTCCTCGCTCCCCAGTCTCACTGTGCCCAGCCGCAAGGAAGCTGTTACTCGTCCGCCATCTTGCTCCGCCCTCCGAAAGGTGACATTTTTAAGGGATCAGGATTTTCCCCCTCCAAATATTTGCAACATTGGTCAAATAAATATTGTTTAACCCCAGTTATAATGTATAATTGATTACTGATTGTAGTACAAAACCCAGGATGTTATCAATGATGAATAAGATGGAATATTATGAATAATCTTATGATATTATATCCTGTCATAGTTCACTGCAGCTCTAGAGCAAACAAAATGGTTTTATTTGTGGAAAACTATGTAGTGAAGAATAGTTATTTTTTGGCCAAAAGCAATGTTGGACCCAAATTGGGTTCCAATTAGGGTGGACGCCCCCAAGAAAACAGTCACCACCTTCTGAGTCAATGCAAAAGCAAGAGGCGGTTTATTGCTGATGCGTCAGGTCCCTCAGCCGCTCGGGGGAAGGACCCCGTTTGGCTGTTACAGGCTGGTTTTAAACCCAAAAACTGCAAGGGGAGGGGAAAGGGGGGGTGAGTGGTGTGTTGCTCGTGGATTGGCTGGTTTAAAAGTCTGGCAGTCAGCCGATTGCGCGGGCGCAGGAACGGGAACGCGGGGTGGGGGTTGGAACGGGACTGGGGCTTGGGTAACCAGGATAAGGAGGGCGTGGGCTTGACCCACGTATGGGAAAACAGGATACGGTTGGGCTGGTTGGGTAACTTCAGGGTGGAGGTGCCTGGAGTGCTCTCGGAAAGTCCCTGCTCACCGATTTCTGGGAAACTGGGGTTTTCAGCAACACTTATTCAAATGTTCTGAACAAGAACCATATGTCAGGTGTCATTTCTTGAGTGCAATATTTATTTTTTATGCCATTAAACTACAAAAATCTTCTGAGGCAAAGCAGAAATAAATAAAACTGCCACTGTTGTTGTGGCAGTTTGTTATTGTCACAAGTGGATTTTCAAGGAAAACCCCATGAATTTCTTGGAACATGTTTTTCTCAGTGTATAAAATGTGTGTTCTTGAGAAACAACCGATGTCCCACTCTTCATTTTGGAAAAGATGAAAGATGTGGTCAAGTTGGGTGCTCTGTTGTTACTAGTCCCCTGGAGTAGTCGAGGATGATTTGCCATACTGTGTCCATTGCTCTCTGAAGCAGATTTCACAGCAAGCATCACTCTGAAGGAGCCCTGCTTGCAGAGTGATTCCCCCACTTAGGAGTACATGGAGGAGTACTGTCTTCTTCCTTTAATTGTGCAAAACCTGTCAGCAAATTCTACTATTGTGCAACCAAATAGCACCTTTTCCATTTTTTTTCTGTTTGTTATTCATTAGCTAAAGAGCCTTGTCAGGTGAAATTCACTTGTTTAGTCTACCATGTAGGCCTGTGGGCATGTATACTTTCTATAATTATGATTCTGAACATATATGCCAAGTAATAAGAAAAACTATTTTTGTAAATAGGTAATTGGGAAGATTGATCTTTCACTTTATAAAAAAACTCCACAAGACAGTTTCTTTAAGTTAAATGGAATGATTTTAGACTTAACAAAAAGCAGATACTATGCTCATGGCTGGCAAGAATCAAAATTGTTAAAATGTCCATATTACCCAAAGCAATATATAATTTTAATGCAATTCCTATCAAAGCTCCATTGTCATATTTTAAAGATCTCAAAAAAATAATAGTCCATTTTATATGGAATCATAAAAACCTTGAATAGCCAAGACATTACTCAGAAATAAAAACAAAGCAGGAGGAATCACGCTACCAGACCTGAGAGTGTACTATAAATTGATAGTGATCAAAACAACATGGTATTGTCACAAAAACAGAAAGGTAGATGTTTGGAACAGAATAGAGAACCAAGAGACGAATCCATCTACTTACCATTACTCGATCTTTGACAAGCCAATTAAAAACATTCAGTGGGGAAAAGACTCTCTATTTAACAAATGCTGCTGGATGAACTGGCTGGCAACCTGTAGAAGACTAAAAGTGGACCCACACCTCTCACCATTAACTAAGGTAGACTCTCACTGGATTAAAGATTTAAACTTGAGACATGAAACTATCAAAGTATTAGAAGAAAGTGCAGGGGAAACTCTTGAAGGAATTGTCCTGGGTCAATATTTTATGAGGAGAACTTCCCAGGCAATTGAAGCAGTATCAATATTAAAGTAGAAGGGAAGAGGAGAGAGAGGAGAGGACAGGGTGAATATAGGAGGAGGAAGGGTATTTGGGGGGACTTCACCTAATGTGCATGATGCAATGGTACATTTCAAAACTATTCAGAAATGAGTATATTTGTGATGGATGTGTTACTTAGTTCAATGTAAATATTTCACATTATATATTGAAGCAGTACTCTGAACCCCATAAATGAATGCATCAATGTACAAAGTTATGATTTAATTAAAAACAATTTGAAAAAAAGAATAAAAAATTTAATAATCTGATAGATACCAAGAGGAAAAAAACTCCAATGTAGATATGTGCATTTAAAAAATAATTTGACATCCTAAACCTTGAGGAAATGAAAATTAAAAGGGATAAAATTTCTTTCTTTAAATAATATGGAAAATATTTAAATAAAGAATAGTATCTATTACTATTAACCTAATGAGATTAATCTGAAGAAGCCATTTCCACACAAGATGATGGGAAAATCTACCTAGAAAAGATACTAACCTGAAAATTTATCTTCTTGTAGGAACATTAATGCCATGGTTAGAGACAAAAGAGGAAAACAGAGCACTGGAAAATGGCATGCTTAGGGAATTTTGCACAATGGCCTATTTTCCAGGGTACTAGTCATTGATGGGCACAATATTTTATGTACAAATATGTTGCATGTAACTAAAATTGCCTTTAATTATAATTTTCCATCAGTTGGCTCTTATTTTTATTATGTCTGCCCCTGAAGCTATTCAAGATACACTTTTAATTAATACTGCTCCGGAAAATCTTCACAGAAAATTATAATTTTTAAATTATTTTGAATTCCTCTCATATCTAATTTTTATCTTCTTTTCAACCCAGTATCAGTGCATGGATTTTCATTCTAATTTCATACATGTCTTATCTTCTCCCATTATTTTTTGAGAATGGCAAATAGTTTATTGATTATAGCAGTGGAATATTTTCAGAAATATTTACCTTCTGTAAATATTCAGGATGATTTTATAACTCCCTTTCCCCACATTTTCCTGCATTGTTCATCAACTACAAAGGAAATTTTTTTGCTTTACTGATTCTTAAATGAGATGAGTTCTCAGAAGACTCAGTTTTGCTAAAGAGGCAAACACTTGGAATATACTTGCCTGTGAATTCTGTTGTCTTGGTGATTAGTCACATGTATCCCTGTCCTATAGCTAGAGTTTAGGTTGATATTTTCAGCTGCCAGTTTAATACTTGACTTCTGGAAGATATTCTTCCCCTTTTGAGGTGAGATTTTTTCCTACCTGTATTATTCCAAAAAGATACTAAACCAGAAAACAATCAAAATCACCCATTCTTCAAACTCAAGGTCATTAGAGCTAAATTTTCTCTAAAATGTCCCAGTAGACTTTTGGGGACAATTTATGTATCAGTAGTGTAACACTAGAAGCATCTATTCTCCATGGCCCATCCTCTCCAGCACACCTACCTAGTTTGTTCTTGGTTTGTTGACTTTTAAAATTAGGCACTTGAGAACAGATATGGAAGGCTAGGAAGGGGTGGAATATGACTATATTCCTCTTAAAATAATTCATTAAGAAGACAATTTTCCAGTTTTCCTGACCAGTACAAATTCTAGATGTAAGTCAGGAGGCAACTTGTTGCTTTTTGAATCTATGTATCATGAGATTAAACCTGTGTGTGCCTGAAGCAAAGCTAGTAATTGCTAAGACCAGTGCTATTTTTCTAATAGCAAGTAAATATTCTCTCAAAATTCCATGATAACATTGTCTTTAAGATATTAAGGGTATTAAATTTGGACATTTCCTGTGTCATTTAAAATAGTTTAGGAATTTGAAATGGAAAATCCAAATGACATTTTTTAAACTTAAAAATCTTATGATCTTGGTTTGGCTCACTTGTTTTGAAATTCATTCCCATCATTTTACTGCAGCTTTCCCCCACCCACCCACCCCCAGGACCCTAGTTGCTATGGACATTTTAGCCTTATTGTTTTTTTTTTAAATAATTTTATTAAATAATAATTGTGTACATTGGTGCAATCATAGGTCAGAATGTTCTTCATATACAATCAGAAATATTTTGATCGTACTGTTACAGATAGTCTTCATGGCATTTTCTTGATCACTATATAAAGACATTGATACTGTACATTTAATAAGTTTCACCAGTACCCTGCTAAGATGGACCGTAGGTGTGATCCCACTAATTGCCCTCCCTCCTTCCAACCTCCCCCCTCCCCTTCCCTCTCTTTCCCTTTTACCTGTGTTCTTGTGCTATAATTGGATTTTAGCCTTCATATGAAAGCTATAAATTAGCTTCATATTAGGGCTTAGTACATTGGATACTTTTTCTTCCATTCTTGAGATACTTTGCTAAGAAGAATATGTTCCAGCTCCATCCATGTAAACATGAAAGAGGTAAAGTGTTAAAGACGAAATAACAACAGACCCCTCAGAAATTCAAAAAATCTTTAACAAATATTACAAAACATTTTTATCATTGGTTGAAAACAGCACATCACATGGTGAGAATGAGCTTTGTCAGCCTGAAGTGGGATCTTTTCTCATAGTACTTCTGCGAATATAACGCACAGATCACACACATAAGATTAAAGTGCGTTTAAAGTGCAAAGAAATTGAAATATCGTCAAAAATAAATACGAAATGACCTATCAGAGGTACTAATTTCACAAATTAAATGTTGCTTGGTGCATAAAGGCAATTTCTAGATTGAATCACATCCTTCAGGGCAGTACCTGTGGCTCAAAGGAGTAGGGCACCAGCCCCACATGCCGGAGGTGGCGGGATCAAACCCAGCCCCGGCCAAAAACTGCAAAAAATAAAATCATATTCTTCAACTGCATTCTATCTGGCCATTTGTGAGCTGGACTTTTCTCTGCTCAGTACAGTAAATTGTTCCTCGAGCATTTGTGTTGGTACTTTGGCCTGGTCCCCCGTTGACCAGTGATTGTACCTGTGTCCGACACTGGAGGGCCAGACTCATGGACACGGTGAGGTCAGCTATGGGTGCCCAGGCAGGTGGGTCTGCAGCCTTAAAGCCAGGCTAGTTGTCTCAGCCTGGGCCCAGTGAATCAGGGCAGGAATCATGCAGATTTTTAAGGTAGTTCATGGGAAAAGGAGGAAATACACAAAGCTTTGAAAAAGCCGACTTGTGGTCAAAAACAACAGCAGGTGTGGCCATATGGCAATGAATTAGAACAGGGATTCTTCACCAGCTTCCAGAAGACAGAGCAGCCGCACAGCCGCACGGAGGCTGTTGTGAGCTTCATATCCCCACTTTTGCTGCTCAGCTCCAACAGGAATTTCAATCTTTTTTACCAAATAGATAATAAAAATGTTCTTAAAGAAGAAAAATAATAACTTCTAATTGAACTTTCACATTTAGAAGGAATCCCTGTGCCAAAAGCTCTTTTTTAAGTAAAGCGTTTGCTGAGACGGTTAAGAAAAAAAAACTCAAAAGGTTCATAAGGCTATGATTTAATGACATTTTTTATTTTAACAAAACATTTGGTGAAATTGTTTAAAATCTTAAACAATTCCACCAAATGTTTTAAATTTAATTTAAAAATCTTAAAATTCCCTTCATTCAACACAACCGTCAATAATGTAATTAAAGGTATGATTTGTATAAGATGTCTTTAACCTGTAGAATAATATTTTTCAAAAGATCTTGAAGCACTTTCTTCTCTAAAACCAGTTGCTGAAAATGTGATTGCGTTCTCAGACAGCTCTCAAACACTTATTGGACCTATAAATTGTCAGGAGCTGTACATTAATAATCCTTCTTAAATGTATTACTACCATGGTATCGGGTTGCTATAATTTCCACAACGTTCCTGGGATTCAGAAGTGTGTGTGTGTGTGTGTGTTTACATGGCAGTGAGAGATGGGGAAATGCCCATGCTTTGTTATTATTTGTTTTTACCCTGAAGGAAAATAATATATCTGCTCAGCACCAAGAGAGACCCATGAAAATTTTTCTTGGCACAGTTTCTTTCTCTTCCCCCCCTCCCTCTTCCTTCCCCCTTTCTCTCTCTTTCTCTCTCTCTCTCACGTTTGTTCAGGGTCAGCAAACTAGCCCGTGGTCATTGGGGGGACAGCATCCACCTCCCAACCCTGATCTTCCTGCGTCTGTTAATAGGTAGCTTCACACCCCTATTTTCTATGACAAAAATTTTTGGAACAACACAAGAAAAGAACAGTAATTATCCAAACTGACAGCTAATAACTAAGCATCGATTGCTTTGCTAGTGGCATTGTTTGTTTTCCAGACAGGATTATTGTGATTACTGTGAATAAAGAGAAATCAGCTTGTGTGTGCAAAAGCCATGAACTTGTGGTCAGCTGTGGACAGGGGTGTCTGCCTCCCCCAACTGAAATTAGTTTGTGATGTTTAACTTCCTAGAAGGCAGCCAGAGTTGATCACCTCTAAATTGATTTTCTGTAGGGAATTGTTGTTTCTTGTTTTCTTTCTTTGTTTCTTTATTTTCTTTTGCTTAGAAACCTACCTCTTCTACTTAAAAATAAAAAAAAAAATCAGTGAAAAGTAAATCAAAAACCATAGTAAACATCACAGCCTCCATCACTCAGATGCTAAAAAACATTTTAGTATGTTTGCTTTCAGTAATTGCTAAAATCAAACACATAGCTGAACCCTTTCTGTCTACTTATGGTCTTCTATTTCTCAACACAAGTGACTTTTTTTTCTTTCCATATATAAATATATATAATATATGCACATATATATAGAAAGAAATTTGTATATACACATGCCCATCAAATACAAAACTATTCTTTTAACTGTGTGTTTTTTAATATACTTGTGTATATATATTAACATCTATGTACCATATTATATATACTATATTTGATATACAGGATGTTAGCATATATGCACCATATTATATATACTAGATTTGATATACAGGGTGCCCATAAAGTTCACGTGCAATTTAAAATAGTGTGAACATTATGGTAACCCTGTATTTACGGTGTAGACTCATTGCCTTCCTTTTTAACTCACCTGTGATTTTTTAATTTATCCTCTTATGTAGACAGACCCACTTCCTTCTTTTTAACTGTTTTATAACACTTCATGAATGACTGTTATCCATTTCTTCACTGATAGGCATTCCTCAATTTTTTTCTGAACAACTTTTCTGTTATTAAAAGATTACTTAGATTAAGTAACATTTTTGTAATCACAAAAATATTTAAGTACTTTTAGACCCCATAGCACATCACTTGTGAATGTATACCATTAGAGATGGTTTCTTTTTAAATTGTGCCTCAAACATAGTAAAATGACAAATAGCTGGAGATATTCTTTTCAACATCAAATGTAATTTGTTCAAAATTTACATTCATCTTCCTCATAACTAGTCACTTTCATTTTGTCTTTCTATCATGCTGAGGAATAAAAACGTAATTTCCCCAAGGCTGTACGAATTGGGCAGGGTATTAAACGTAGCTGAAATTAAGTGATTAATAATTTACTTCTGAGTCATGAATCAACTTCATGGGACACTAACCATCATTTGCAACCCCAGAAGGACCAGCAGTAACAATGCCCCTTTTAAGACTTAAGAACTCTCAAAGGTAGGCTGCCCAACCTAATTAAACTTCAGTCTTCTGATACCAAATTTATTTCTTCTTCGGACTGAATTTCCTCCAATCTTCTTGACGGGAAAATGTCACTTTGCCTGACAGCTGATAGACCGGTTATGTAGCACCGTAACTGGAGATAAAAGGATAGCTTAAAGCTACTCTATTTAATGGGCCTGTGTCTGGATTTCTTTTTCTTTTCTTTTTCCTTTTTTAAGGTTTCTTTGAGGGACACAGAGGCCTTAGCAAAGAGGCCCAGTGCTTTTTTTTTATTCCCTGCTTCCTCCAGGGGTAATTATCTTACTGGTCATAGTGCTGTCAGAATTCGGCACATAATTCAGCATTTGAATGAAGGAGCTCTGTGCTACTCTGTGCTATTTCCTGTCCCCGGTGGAACGCAGTGTGGCTCACAGCCCTCTCTGTCCCCGGGCCCCCTTGAGGTACGTCCTGCCCAGACCTCAATGCTTCTCTCCTTCTACCTTGCAGATGTTGGCTCCGGCTTGACACCTACTTCATTTGGAGTTTTATAGGACCAGCGACCTTGATAATTATGGTAAGAACTCCTCATTAACTATGTGTTTCCCAGGTCAACAGACAAAAACTTTGGCTAACCCTCTACCGGTCAACTTTAATTTACAGAGGTTAGTTTGCGGGAAGCATGTGCTTTGTTGAACCGACATGACTCCAGTAATTAGACAGTCATTGTAGTCTACTTTTATGTGACAAAATAGTTAATCAAAGCTGGCGGGAGAAGAAAACATGTATTCACAGGAGTTTGTGCAATGCTGTAGCCGCTAAGGGGTCCAGCCAACATAATCCATTGATTTCTTAGGTATTTGAATAGCACTGACTTTACATTCGTCAACAGCACATTTCCATTCCTTTTCTTTTGGATCATTTTAATTGGGAATGGACAGGAACTGGAAAGATGTGAAATATCTTAAAATTCCTTTAGCTTTAAAAAATATATATATATTTTTTCAATATATATATTTTCAAAGTCTATATATTTTCATATATATATATCTTGAAAATTCTGAAATTGAAAGGGATTTTAATTGAGAACAGCGTAACCAAACTAGGCACGCATTCTGCCCTCTCTACTTCTTTTTTACTTTTAGATGCATAATACCTTGATTTTAAGAGCGGATTGATCATTCTAATTGAGGTAGAAATGTTAGTAACAGTGTTTACATAGTTTTCATTTTTAAAATACAAAAGTTCCTGAATAAAATGTTAGCTTCTTGATTTTAAATAAAACGTAAGTCTACGATTTCTTATCTGCAATTCTTAGGGTCAGGTGTGTTTTGTAATTTAGAGAAATTTCGAACCTTGGGTTGGTAATATGGCACATACAGTGTGTGGTATACATGTGATGCCCTAGGGGGGATCAGAGGGTTACCCCAAATCAAACACGTCATACAGTACCCTCAAGAGGGCCTGGAAGCACTCTGGGAACAAATATAGCAGAATTTCATCAGGAAAAAAAAAAATAACAAGTAGAATATAGTAATCTTATGTCAATTCAAATCTGGTTTTCCCACCAAACTGATTGAGTTCTGAATAGATGTTTGGCTACTGAATAAATTAAAAAAAAACAAACAACTCACTGCTTTACACACTTTCAAACATGTCAGATTTGGAGATGATTAACAAAGGACTGTGAACTTGTATGATTGAGAGAATGTTAATGGGGCTTTCAAGTATACTATCCCACTTAGTCAAGAGAGTGAAAATTATAAATTAATCAGGTGGCAATGGGTAATTCAACACGTGGTTTACTATATAGTTTCTTTAGTATATAGAATTTCACTGGACCGTTTTGGTTTGTTTTGCTTTAAATCATTGGCCCTTTCTGGTCCTAGAGATGAAATAATAACACTGGAGATTTCCTTAGGTATTTGAATAGCACTGACTTTACATTCGTCAATAGCACATTTCCATTTTTCTTTTGGATCATTTTAATTGGGAATGGACAGGAACTGGAAAGATGTGAAATATCTTAAAATTCCTTTAGCTTTTAAAATATATGTATATATATGTGTGTGTGTGTGTATATATATATATCTTGAAAATTCTGAAATTGAAAGGGATTTTCAATTAATTCTAGCTCCTTATAGTATCAGAACTTAACCACCATTTTACAATCTTTTTCAACTAGTTATTCAAAAATATATTGATGTTCGTATTTCTGCCTTTCTGATGCACTATTTGAAAATGTATCCCCACATGATAAATCGAGAGCAATATTCAGAGTGTAAAAACAGCAACACACCAAGAAAAATGATTGTTTCTTGTTTTTATTTTTTAAAAATATACTGGACTTTGAGTTGTTTCAAAATTTCCATAGCATCATTCCAACTGCGGTCGATTTTGTATTCATATGATTTGGCAGAGCGGCGCTCTGTAACCCAGTGGAATCCCAATTCCCAAAACTGGCTTTTTGCCTTTACTAAACATGAGGCAACCATCTCTGATCCAATTCCTTTAGAAGTGTAGCGAGAGCTAATTTCCCAGAACAACTCATCTGTTACAGAGAATAGACTTGCTTTTCTTTTTTTTTTTTTTGCCTCTTCCCCAATTATCTACATAACATTACCTTCTTCTTTCCAGCTTAATGTCATCTTTCTTGGGATTGCTTTATATAAAATGTTTCATCACACTGCCATCCTGAAACCTGAATCAGGCTGTCTTGATAATATCAAGTAAGTGATTTTTATTTTTCGTTTTCCATGGGTTGTCTTACATTTATATTCTAAACTACCTTCCCTTTCGATTGTATCTGAATATTAGGAGAAAATGGTAAAGAAGATGAGGGTATCGTCTTTGCCAAATAAGATCACTTATTGACTGTTGACGCTCTGTCTTCAAGGTTACTTTTTTCTCCTGAACCCTAATTGAAAAATTTGTAGGTTTGTATTTTGTCCTGTAAATAAATACAAGGTTTCTGGATTGGGGCACACTGGTATTTCTTAGAGCAACAACCACATCAGCTCTTCACGCTCCGTCTCACCCTTCAGAGCTACATGGTTAAGGACAGATGGGCGCATTACATGTTCTAAAAAAGGGGGATTTTACATCTGAGAAGAGGAACTCTGAAATTATGTTATACAGCTGCCCTCCTCAGTAAAGAAACTTACCTAATACACACAGATACTTTGTATACAAGTACATGCCTACCCATTTTTTTGTTTGTATTTTGAGACCCACTCTGCGGTCCTCCAGGGTACAGCGCCCTGGCATCAGCTGAGCTCACTGCAGCCTCAGACAATCTGGCTCAAGAGATAATCCTGCCTTAGCTTCCTGTGACTACATGCACCTGCCATAATGCCAGGCTAGTTTTTCTATTTTTGGTTGAGACAGGGTTTCGCTGTTGCTCAGGCCGGTCTCCAATTCCTGAGCTCAGGCAATCCTCCCTCCCCAGACTCCCAGAGGGCTAGCATGACAGGCATGAGCCCTCTGTGCACCTGGCCTGGCTGCAAGTTTTCTGCTCCGTTTGACATACTAACACTTAACCATCTGGGAGGTGAATCTCTCCAAAAGTCTAAATCTATTTGATCATCTTTTAACTTTCAAAGTTTGTTCTTTAACTCAAATTCTGTGTTTGTATGCTCAGAAAGTCTTACCATTTGGAATATGAAAATACTCACTTTACTTTTCAGCACCAATAGTTAGTACTTTATATAGGCAAAGAGTAACAAATTTACACTTTCTAAACAGAAAAATAGTTCCATTCCTTGATATAATAAAAAAAAAGTATTATTTCCTTTGTGCATCTGGCATTTGAGGACAGTGATGTTAAGAAGCATGTTGGTCTTAAACGCAGATGATACATGAAATTGCATCCTCACACCATTTGCATATGTTATGTTTTAAATTGTTCAAAAGTGATTATTAAAATGAATGTACCTTCAGAGGTTTCATGAGGTCACTTTTGACTTTTATGTGCTACTAATTTTCTCCTTGAACCACCTCAGATAGCAGCTGTGTCACCCACATTCCATCTTTCTACATTCAAGACACGTTCCTGGCCCATAGTAGGCACTTAATGAATATTATCAGGATAAAATAATGTATATATTAGAGCCCTTAGTGTCAAAGGTATATTGACATTAACTAGTTAACTTTGTTGAAGCAATCATTTATCTAAGTTAAATAAAGGGAATAGACAAGGTAGTATGAAAATAAAATAAATATAGTGGAGGAAACTAGGAATCCTTTACAATGAATTAAAGTAGCCTTGTGTAATTCTTACTGTTACTTAATGTAATGACGATTAAGATAATAGTCATTATAAAATTGAAAAATGTATAATAATGCAGTTCTTCTAAAATACAGTGTTAGTTCCTTAGGATATTAACACCTGATGAAATTGAATTGAGATAAATTCAGCACGCACATGAAATATTTGTCACATGTACACTTTAGTATAAATTACTATATGCAGCATTCTTAACATAAAATACACAAATAATACTTTGTGTTATGTATGTAAAATACTCTCGGAAATAAACCAATAAAACTTTATGTAACATCTGTTACCAGGTTAAAAATTAGGAAAACATTTATTCTTTGTCCTATTCTTCAAGCATACTTTTTAGGCAATTTTTAAACTTTTGTGTCCTATTCAGCAAAAGTAGAGACTCTTGCTTATTGCTAACTTTATAACTTTTGCATAGTATTTTCAAATATTTTAAAAGATGACTCTGTTCACTGTAATTCATATGTATTTCTTTAGGTAGTGTAGATTGATTGAATCATTATTTTTATTTTTTATGTTTTTTGAGACAGAGCCTCATTTAGTCACCCTGAATAGAGTGCTGTGGTGTCATAGTAGACAGCAACTTCAAATTCTTGGGCTCAGGTGATCCTTCTGCCTCACCTCCCCAGCCCACCACCATGCCTGGCTAATTTTTTTTTTCTTTTTCTTTTGCTAATCTGTCATTTATTTTCTAAAACATTTTTTTTACTCTTATTGTTTTCTTTCTTTTTTTTATTGTTTGGGATTCCTTGAGCGTGAAAGAATTAGGTTATCCTGATTGCATCCCCTTTGATCCTGCAATCCCATTACTAGGCATCTATGTGGAAGAAAAAGCAAATCCTTTTATCATAACGACATTTGCACTAGACTGTTTATCACAGCTCAATTTAGTTGTTCTATTATTAGTAGAGCTAGGATCTCACTCTCGTTGAGGTTGGTTTCGAATTCCTGAGTTCAAGTACTCCGCCTGCCTTGGCTTTGCAGAATGGTAGGATTACAGGCATGAACCATCAGGCCCAGCCTTAGAGTGAATCACTATGGTATTACAGGTTAGAAAAACAATTTAACAGACAAAAGTCAATAATTACATGTAGTGATGTTGTTGCCACCAAGCTTCCTGTTACAACAGATCCTTCAATGACAGTATCTTGATTTGAATGCTAACTAAACTGCTTTCTAGAATATACTCTTGTTTAACCTTGCTGAATCTTTTTTTCAAATGAGCAGAGAAATATAAATAGCCTTTCATGATGCTTTTTTAAAAAACTCGGTAAGGCAAGGAGAAAAATTAGGTAGTTGTGAGTCAGGGTAGGGAATAGTTTTAGGATAGAAGAATATTGAATATGGATGTGAGAGGGAAAGTAAGAATGAAGGAAAAAGTAATTGTTGTTGTAGTTATGAGCTGAGGATGTGTAAGGAGATCCAGAGCAATGTTAGAGCAATTCTACCCCCTACACTAGGGAAGAGACGTTTCCATTAGGCTACAAGAAGCCAGAAAGGAGGGCCCTGTTCCACGGAACCTGGACAGAATAAGTCGGGACAGGGGTGACACAGCTGTGTTCGCTGAACTGGGGCAGGACACTGAATTGAGGGATGTCTACCTCCTCGCCTCGGTGAAGCGGGAAGGATGAGCTTCTCTGCAGGATGAGGGGGCATGTGGAAGAGGGATAATAAGAAAGGCATCAAAAGAAAAGATTCCTTGGTACTTTCCAGAATCTGCAGGACGTTTTATTTTAGTTAAAATATATCATTTTAAACTGATCATAAAGAAATTGGCAGGGCATAATTGATAAAGAAAATACTTCAGAGTAATAATGAGTTTGAATATTAAGGAAAACACAGAATCTGGCATCCTTTTTTTGGACAAAAATCTGTAAAATCTGTATAATATGTATTTTGAAATGGCATGGGTGATGTAAGTGTAGGCTTTAAAGGCATACATGCCATCTATCTGGAAAACCTTTTTTTTTAAGAGTACATGGAGTAGGGAATAAAAGTAAGTTTTTCTTTTTTTTTTTTTTTATTTTTGCAGGGTTTTTTGGAGGGGGAGCAGAGCCAGGTTTGAACCCACCACCTCTGGTATATGGGGCCGGCACCCTACTCCTTGAGCCATAGGCACCACCCACTTGATTGTTCTTAATTTTTATAAAATTGTGAACAAGACTAGCTATTTAGCTCAATTTATTAAGAATTAAAAAAAAGAAAAACCAATAAGGCCTTTTAGAAATCAGTGTCTTTCTAAAGCAATTTATGCATTCATTTATCCAATATTTGTTGCTTTTATTATACATGTTCTTTCACACACCTTTGTATCCTTGGTCGAAATCGTGTTCGCCTCTCCCCGTATTCGTAGCCGCCACTTCCAGGAGCCACCGTCATCTTCTGCGGTCGCTGCGGTTTTCCGCTAAACTTCTCTACCATCCTCCCCATTCTGACTCCTGCCATTGGCAGGTAGAGAGAGTTCTTGAAAAACTTAAACCCCACCATGAGACTTTCAGGTAAAACTGTTGGAAAGATCCCGTCACTCTTAAACTGAGTCCAGACTCCTCTAAACCGTAGGATCCAGTGGCCTTTTTCTTCCTTCAGCTTCGTTTTATCCCTTGCGACCGTCTGTTCCCTCCAAGTTTTCTCTCTTTTGCCTTGTGTCTTCTCTCGACTGACTTTCTCTTCCTTATCGCTCTGCCTGGTTGAGTGCTATTTATTCTAATTAATGTTATTATTTTATCATCTTAAAAATTAACTATTTTCAAATTCCAAATTTCATTCAGAGCCATCACCATAAACTCCTTTTGGGGTTAACTGAGAACATTGATTTGGTCAACTTGTTACTATAGTAATCACAATACTCGGGAAAAAAAAACAAAAAACACAGTGAAGTCCTAGCCAACTGCTGAGGAGACACCTGTGCCTTGGTGTCTCCTTCACTTCACACTTAGGACTAAATGTGGAACCCCCATTTCCTATGCCTAGGTCAATTTCTTGCGAATTTCCTAGGCCTCAATTCCATGAATGAACTGTATCCATCCATTGATACATTCGTTCACCTTGCCCCTGGCGGAAGGGACTGTATTCGTTTGTTTTCTGGCCAAGGAACCCATACACCTATATATACCCTGAGACTAAAGGCCTAAAGGAGGAGACAGGGAAAGACCGGGAGAGAAACGGAGAGAGCTTCTCTCTCCCCACTTGAATTCTCTCCCTCTACCAGGAGCTTTAGTGTTTTCTGTATTCTTTGCTGTAAATAAAATCTGTCTTACTTCTGGGGGTAATAATGTAATGAAGAATAATAAAATACATGTATAAATAAAGAAAAAAAATCACTACAAAAAAAATCAAATCTTGTGTTATTTTTTCATTTTTGATAACTAGGTTGAGATACTCTCCTTACTATTTGATTGAAGTTCAAGCCTGTACAAGGATGTAGAGTATATGTGCAGATGACTTGTCAGAAATCTGCCACTTTCTTCTTTTTAATGTCAATTTGTTATGTATATAATGATTTCAATCTGCTTTGTAGGTTCTTGGGCCTGATTCACCACTTATACTCTAGAGCTGAGTAGAACTATCAGGATGACTTGACTGATTCCTTCCTGACAGAATGAATTATGCCAAATGGTTAATTTTCTTTTACTGTATTCAGCTGATACTGAAAAAAAGTTAATATTTTCAAAGTTAATGTTAATATTTGCACCACAGAAAGATTGGGTTTTGAATACAAGTTTAAGTTCTACTGAACTTTTCACCATCGATAGGGTATTTGCAATAATAATGTTTAGAAGAACCTATCTATAAATGTTGGGGTTTGTAATTCTGATAACTTTGGATATGAATCAAATTATATTATAATTTCAAATATTTTTCTTATCAATCAATATTTAGGGTTTACTTTATGTTCTTTTTAAGTTGAAAAATGAAAGGTAATTTTGAGGAAGAAGTCTAAATGGTTGATATGTGAGTTTGTTGAAGTACTTGATTTTAAAACCATGTGCTTGTTTTGATTTGGCATTATGAATATAGTTTTTAGTGATTAAAGATTTGTGTTTATGAGGAAGTAGACTAATAGGAGTTTAGTTTTTACAGTATTTGAAAATGTTTTTAAGGAAATAATAAAACTCAGTGAAGCCTTACTTATAAGGGTTTTTTTTCAAGAAATTTGTAGTTTTGTGTAATATCTATTTGCATTCAATAACTTAATTGTAATAATGGCTTGACCCATTCCAAATTACTATGAACATTTACAACATTAAACTTTCAACAAATTAGGAAATTATCTTAATGATACTATAGACTTGGTGTTATTTAAAGTACCTCTAATTTTAACAATGTCATATTTTCTTAGGTGTTATCACCCATAAATTTTAAATTCAATATATGAATTTTTCTTTGTAATTCTGTCTTTGTTTCTTTGTGATTTTCAAAGTTTTTTAATTATAAAATAGTTTTGACTTGACTTTTTTGATAAAAGAAGTGATAGGTAAATCTTCTTTGATTGCTTTTCGCAAAGCATTCAGGTGCATCTCTATGTGGGGTCGAAGGTAGAAGTACGAACATTCTTCAGAGGAGAATTATAGAACTTCTTGAGTTTCCTAGATAACTCTTAAGCACTAGTCAGGGAAATGCACATAATCTAAATTCAGAAAGGTTAGCCATAAAATATGTCTTGATAAGAGGGAGAAAATATGTACATAAATAAGACAATGTATGTAGTCTTTTCATTTAAACTTATATTCTTTACCAGCATAACGTGGACCCAATTATGCTCTTGGAGACCCTGAATGATTATGTACAATAGTGAGTCTACTCATTATGTACAGTAGCAAGTCTCATAAAATTTGTTTAGATTGATAAATAGGGGCTGATATAAACCTATTGAGACCAGAGATATGCTATACTTCAGATGACTAATAAAACAAATACAGGAAATCCCTGGGTGAAAAATGATATAGTTTCTGCAGATTTGTGCTTAAGTTGAATTTGTATATTAGTTTGAACAGGTATATTTATCTAGTACCTGTGATAGCCCCTGTTTGTAAGTGTGAGTCACACATCAGTAGGTTGTTTGTAACTTGGGGACTTACTTTAATCACTGCCATTCATAAGTGTGAGTTGTATATTAACACGAATGTTTATAACTTGGGAACTATCTATAGATCAAATATTGTAAGAGGTGGTGTCTATAATTCAGAACTTTTTTGAAAATAATATCTTAAAAACAAAAAACTATATGAGAAATATGAGAAAGGAAACATAGCCAAATGCAAACTGAATAGAAATTAAGGAAAAATATTAATAATATTGGGGAAGAGGTGTATGTGTGAGTTTGTGTTTAATATGGTATAAGGTGGCCATATCCTAATTCTTCATCATATAAAATCAAAGGCTAGTATCAAACTTGAAAAATTCGTAAATAGCAGTCCAAAACTATTTCTTGGAAATATATACAGGAGAAAATCTGTAAGTTGATCACCCAAAGGACTGTAACACACTGGTCAACATATGGAGTTGATGAACATAAGGAACTAGGTCTTCTGTACAAATACATACATGTGGTGCATCCCCCATCTATAAAAACTAGGTCAACAAAAGGAGGTGGTCAATGTCAGGAGGTAGTCAACTATGAAGGTTCTACTGTATATAGCTGTGGCTGCAATCATGAATATAAATTCGACTTGTTTGGCTTAGACTTCCTTGTTTTTGCTCAAACTAATTTTGAACTCCTGGCACCAAGTGATCCTCCCAACTCAGCCTCCTAAGTAGCTGGGATTTCAAGCGCAGACCACTATACAAGGCTACAGTATGTCCTACTCTCTTATCAACCTCCCATGCAGATCTTGCCCTAGTGGTCAAACTCAATGGTCACTTTTGAGTTATTTTCTCCTGCTATAGAATATTGTTTTTAAAGAAAATTTAAATTATAACTTCTGCACAAACATAAAATAAACACATGTCAAAAACAGAATTTAATCTATTCATTAATGAGGCTTTCAGTAACATAATTCTTTGTTGTTGTTTATACAGATATAAGGGTACAAGTGGTTTTTGTTATATGACTGAATTGCATAGTGGAGAAGTTGAGACTTTTAATATAGCTTGGGTTAGATTTAATGTCTGTGTGACCTTGAGTAAGTTACTTGATCATTTTCTGTCCCAGTTTCCTATTCAGAAAATAAGAATTGCTGCCTTGTAGGTTATTACGAGGATTCAATATAGTTGTCGCAATTTCCACTGAAGTCTTCTGAAACTTACTAAATGCGATTACAAATATCTTCATACGATAGCTAGGAAAATACAATGAAGGATATGTTAAACAGTTTGATGAAAATATTTCAGATTGTATGTGAAACTAGCACATTGTACCTCTTGATTGCACCAATGTACACAGCTATGATTTAATAATAAAAACAACAACAACAAAAACAAAGATCAATAGACATTACATAGCAATACAATTTTAGTGAAATTACAGTAATGATATTTATTAGAGAACAACTATGACCAAATAATTTATTAAACTTGTTTTTCTACTCAGTAATACAAATTATTTACAAAATTTCTGGAATCCCTGTTGTTACTCTTATGCTAGAAAATAAGCACAATAATTCTGAAAATAGACAACTTCAACCCTAAGAAAGGTTCATAAAATTGTCTAGGATAGAAAAGCTTGTATCTAATGCCCAAAGAAGTTTAGATATTGAGAAACAGATAAATCTGGGAGGGAACATATTAACAAAGTATTAAAGGGTCAAATATTTGTAGTCAGACAGGATTTGCAGACATTTGGCTGCTTTGTCCTATGAATGAATTGTATCCTCTCATTAAGTTCCTCAGAATGTGCATGTGTTTGATGACAAGGCCTTTAAACACTAGGGATGCGCGCACAGAGAGGCAAGACCACGTGAAGACACAGTGAGAGGGTGGCCATCTGTGAGTCGAGAAAAGAGGCCTCAGAAGAAACAAAACCTGCTGACTCTCTGATGTTGGACTTTGGGCCTTTGGAGCTGTCAGAAAATAAATTTCTATTGTTTTGGCATTTTTTTTTTCTTGTTGTAATTTCCTTGAGTCTCCGGGTCAGTGATTTATTGTAAATAAAATATTTACATGTAAAGATAAATATCACCAGAGTTTCTTAATTAGCCCCAGAAATTTTGCAAGCACCCAGTAGTGATTCTGAAGTTGGAGGACTAAGAACAAACTTTGAAACAAACTGCTATGGACATATGTGTGGAATACTGACATCTAGGGAAACTGCTCAAGTATGAGTTCTCAAGTCAGTTTGAGGCATGCCCAGGAGAATCCGGAATGTAGGAATGGCTTTGTATGCTCCGTTTAAAATCATAAATGCAGACTTTTCAAGATGTTTGATTCATTAAATAAACTGATGCATTGCACTTACTTATAAAATAAGGATAAGTTAAGATTAATGATTGTGCAATGACTTTTATGCTGGGACTTTTGTCTGTTTTACGTTTGGATTGCTTATCACCATGGTATGGAGAGCTTCAGCTTCATAGGTATATGCCCCCCCACCCCTGCACGGTAACCGTGCACGCAGAAGGGTTGCACCCTCCGTTTAAGTCTCTTTTGTTGCCATCTTGAAATTCTTAATGATTTTTTAACAAGCAGCTTGCATTTTCATTTTTAACTGGGCCCTGCAAATTATATTCTGGATCCTAAGTACCAAATCAAGTTTATGACTTATTATAAAGAATTCTATATTTCCCTTGTGTTTCATTTACGTTTTCAGCCTCAGAAGTAATCAGAGTTGAATAAAAACCCATATGATTGGAGTCACTCTCCATGTTTCATTGTCTTTAATGATAGAGAAAATGAATCTGAAAGGTGTTCTGCTCTGTTTTGTGTTTTTCACACACAGTAGCATCCTGTCCCCAACACAAAGGCATGCAGAAATCCCTGGGGAGATACAGTTTTTAACAACCATCAGGAATCTGCTCTGCTCCTCATTCTTTATCTTTATTTGTCCACAAATGAAGAACTTTTTAATTACAGGTTTATGGCAAAGCTCATTTCTCATGCTTTAAATATATCAGAGAAAACCACATCAGGACTGTCACTTCTCTATTTCAAGCTCCATAACTTCTTTTATCCTTTGTTTTCCTTTTTGTATTAAGCATAATTATGGAAAATAAGATTTTTATCTTATCAAGATGATATGTTTAGAGAAGAATTAGGGTAGCTCTTAAGACAGCCTTCATTACTTTTCTGTTCCCTTTCACTTCACCCGTGTCATACTCAAAGAAACCTAAGTATGTATTGGAATTCAGAGAAAATAACCTCTTGCATACTTATAGCCTATAAATTTAATTTCATAAAACTGATTAAGGTTTAAATATGGATTGAAATGTATATGCAGTAATAAGAATTATAATTATAGTAATATTTAATATACATTTGTACACATTGTTGTCAGGGCACATCATTAAATGCTTTACAAATATCAATTTCTTTGATCTTTGTAAACACAGTAGGAGCTAGTTCACAAACCTGGGCACAGAGAAGTATGGGTGTTTGTTCCAGCATCTGGGTTCCTCATCGTGTAGTAGAGCTATGTAAACTACGATATTAGGTAAAATACTAGAAGAAATATTTAAACACCTCTGTTTTTCTTAATGAAACTACTTACTAGTTTACATACTTTGGGGTTTATTTATAAATTCTTAAATAGCATCTTATAGTTTATCACTTCAAATAAAGTGCAGCAAAGTTCTAATAATCAACTATGCAAGATCTAAGCAGCACATTTAGAAATTACATGTTAATATTTTGAATAGTATAGTGAAGAAATATGCACAATGGTCTATTATTCCTCAACGTAGATTATTACAGCTACACCCCGTTGCTCACATTTTGTCAGATCAGTGGTGGCGTTAGATGTTCACAGGAGCGTGAACCCTACTGTAAACTGTGCCTATGAGGTGTCTAGGTTATGCTTCCTGCAAGAACAGAATTCCTTATGGTGTGGGGTGGAGCTGAGGTCATGATGCCAGCACCAGGGAGCAGCTACAAATAGAGATTATCATTAACAGAGAAATTTGACAGCACAGAGACCACAATAAATCTATTCCTTAGGGACTCATATAAAAACCAGCACAGTTGACCCACCCTTGGTCTGTAGAAAAATTATCTTCCATGAAACTGGTGCCTGGCACGAAAATAGGTGGGGAGTGCTGGCCTAAATAGTAGGCACACTTGCTACCCTTTTGATTTTAAGACGTCCTTGCTTACCTTACTTTCCTTTCCAGTTTCTATGTTTCCTGCTGAAATATTTATTATATATGTCTACTAGGTATGACTACTATTTTTGGTGCTTGGGGTACAATGGGAAAAAAACAAAAGAAATAAAAAGAAATAAACCTAAGTTCATTTTTATAAAATAATACTTTCCAGTAGGGAATAAAGAGATAATTGATATTTCTCAGGTAGTGAAAGTGCTATGAATAAAAATAAACCACTAAAAGGGTATTTAGCATAATGTGTGGTCAGTGGAGATTTTTCTGAGAGAAGTTTAATGAAGTGAGGAAGCAAGGCATGAAAATACCTGAAAAGAAGAATTTCTTGACAGAAGGAAGAGCAGATATTGAATTATAAGGTAGAATAGGAGATACTTTGCAGAGAGAAGTTAAGTGAGTCGGTAAGATGTATAATATGTCAAAGAAGTCATCAGGCACTACATAAACAGAGTTTATTATAGGGTGTGATAAAACCTCTGAAGTTTATTCAGATACCAAATAAATGTCTAGAGCAGAGAACAAAATGTCCTCTGATATAAAAAGGCAGAACTTGAAAATAATTGCTGGTGTGAAAGGCCGAAGTCACGAGTTGAAGAGTCAAAATCTCTCATAGACTCTGCAGCGAGGAGTTAATGTGCTAGTTTCTTGTGATTTTGTAATCAAGTCTCATTGTCAAGGAACCAGCCATCTTATTGGCAGAGACCTTGAGCATAGGGAGCTATTCAGGGTCCCCACAGTCCACCGGGCATGTGTGACAAAGACAGAAAAGTAGACACATTAAATTTGTATGTTGCTGCCCTGAAGAAGTGGCCAATGAGACTATTCTACTAAAACATCTGTGGCTTTCTATACTGAGGGAGGCTTTCCAGTCTCCTAGTTTTACAAATGACTCTTGTCTGGATCACCTGAATGCATTGTTAAGATTTTGGACACAAATATGAAATGTGATGACCGTGTGTATCTGTGCCTGGAAGCAGTCATGGAGCTCGATTTCAATGTGATCTGTGAATGCCAAAGGCAACCAGCAAGCAGAATATTTAGTTTTTAAATAGTTATAGATAGAGTTACAATAACAATTTTGAAAACCATCAGCATTTCTATTGTATGTATTGGCATTCAGGAGGAGAAATCATAAAAAGGAAATATGCTATTAAACCCTGACTTCAATCCTGCTCTGCCTTGGTGGTGGTTTTCTAATAAAAAATCAAAATGATGGGCAGCGCCTATGGCTTAAAGGGTAGGAAGCCGGCCCCAACTGATGGAGGTGGTGGGTTCAACCCCAGCCCCAGCCAAAAACTGCAAAAAAATAAAAAATAAAATAAATAAAAATGTTAAAATATAGAATCCTAACTTCCAATCACTAGAAAAAAATTTTTTAATTCCATAATAAAGGTCAATGAACCTATTTGAGATTACAAATAATTATCATCTCATAGAATTTTTGTCTAAAAACAGCTAAGAAAATCATCTTTATTGTCTAAGAGACATTAGTCAGTTCAAAGACTTTTGCAACTTTCTGTTACCTCAGAATATTTCCTGTGATGATTACAATAAGGGTGGTTTGCTAGTTACATAGAAGTTATTGTCCATGCTTATTAGATTGAGGTCATATCAGCATTTTTCCTAAAAAATATTTTTTAAGAGTTTTATGGTGATAGTCAAACAAAAAGATATTGTCTGCAAGTAAACAGCTTCCAAAATCTTAGAGAAAAAAATCATGACTCCAGCTCCTTATTTCCTCTCTCCAGACATCTAATGCAAGAGAGCAAAGGTAGCAGTAAATTACAAACCAATCTTTGGGTACCAATAAAGGAGGCATAAAGTCTGACTGCATGTACAGCTTCCCCAATACAAATCTGCCTTCAGGTCTAAGGTTATGAATCATTTGCCGCCACAGCAGATTTCTCTTTGATGGCTGGATGGAATCAGTCACCAAAACAAAGCTCATGAAGAGTTTCTGAGGTGTGTATTTCATAAGCTCTTCATGGCCAAATCTTATTTGAGAGGTATGTTTTCCATAATATCTGTTTTCCTTTTTAACAAAAAAGATGTGGTCATGAAGAAGGCTTTTGTTTCAGGTAATGCTTGTGAGGATAGAAAAGCATCAGTAAACATGATCTTAGTGTTGACTGTGGTGGTGTGTTCTTTAGTCCTAGAGCAACTATCATCTCATAAAAAAAATTCCAAAAATAATGTAGACAATCCCCATGCCCATATAACTGTTCAAAGTATATCATAATCTGAAAGGGAAGCAAACGATTTTCTCACGCCAGGTTGTGATTTATTTATTCCCTAATGTATAGAATCTATTCTAGCAAGTAATTTTTATAAAATTCAGTGCTTCCTCCCACTTCAGAGATCTACAATCTACATTGATGTCCAGAGGAGATGACTGCAGAGAGGTGAAAAATAGGGAAAATGAAGTAAAATTTATTTTACTTTTTGTTTATCCTCTCTTGAAAAATGGAAAAAAAATTACCTACATCAGTTAAATCTGATGTATTTAACGAAATGTGATCCCACAAAACGCTTGAAGCAGGGATCTACATAAAATAAACTAATACCAGCATAAGTCACTGATATTTAGATGCTTAAGCCATATACAGGTGATGCTCATTATTTGCACATTACAGGAGTCCTCAAACTACAGCCCACGGGCCACATGCGTTGGTGTGAATTGTATTTGTTTCCATTTTGTTTTTTACTTCAAAATAAGATATGTGCAGTGTGCATAGGAATTTGTTCATAGTTTTTTTTTTTTAAACTATAGCCCGGCCCTCCAATGGTCTGAGGGACAGTGAATTGACCCCCCATTTAAAAAGTTTGAGGACGCAAAAGTTGTGCTAAACACTGAACTAGTGAATATTGAATTGTCACCCTTGAGGGGAGATAAAGGGTTAAGGAGCTGAGTATCCTAATTCCATTTTCATTGAATGATTGATACATTATTTTATGTGTGTTCCTGTCTAAGATAACTTACTTAACTTGTATTTTTAAACCTTTAATATTGAATTCATAGCCAAGAGTATGAGAGCTCATGCCTCAAGGAAGCTTCTCTAACACATACAATTTCTCCAAAAGGCACATTTCTTGAGCTTAGGGAAACTAGACAGCACTGCATGGGAAGACATATTAAACAGTGAAATTACTAACAAAATATACAGAACTACAGAAAATGTGTCACTAAATAGGCTGGGAAAGGACAGAGTTTATGGTATGAGAGCGTAAACCAGAAAACAGAGCATTGCCTTGTTTGCCCTCAGTCTTTCCTGGGAGACTCACATTTTCTGCCACTCTGCATAATTGCCTGTCCTAGAATGACTTTGAAAACACTGCCATTATTGATTTGGGATTAAAAATAAATTGTAGCAAGCAGAACAGTTAGAAAATATAGAATCCACCAATTATTAGGATTAATTTTAATCTTTTTGGCTAGTTCATTAGGAAAGAAGTACTCACTAGTAAAGAAAAAAAGGTTGCAAAATATATCAAAAGTCCAGAACCAGCTTTCTTATCATTCTAAAATCTATGCTAAGTTCAAACTAAAATGTCATTTAAATTAAATTACACATATTATTTAGAGTAACTCGAAATTAACTTAGTCAGCTATCCTTTTAAGTGTCCGTTTTGAATATGCAGATTACATAAACTATTTCCCCTGTCTATTTTAAAAAAATAAAAAAAAAACTATTCATATTCCAGATGACTGAAGGAATAGTAGCATCATATTCATATGTCCCATATAGTAGGCTATAAAATAAAAACTAAGAACTTAATAGTCACATAATACAAATCTTGTTTAAATGACCACTTTCTATTCTCTCAAAAAAAATCTTTCTCTATATACCTTCTGATTTGAGTCTCCTAACTGCTAGGGTATAGTTACCTGAACTACCAATAGTTTGAATCAGCTAAGTATGTAAAATGTAAACCTTGGTGAAACCATATCCATTAGTAGTTAGAATAGGTGAGTGGGAGAAAACTCAATATCAATCTTGATCAGTTTTGCCAAAGCTACCTTAAATAAGATGATGGGTTTTGTGAATGGTAAGGTTTCTCAGCTTTCATAAAAGTAATAATCAAAACATTTTTAGAAAATATTGCTCTTTTCATTGCTTTATATATACACATATAATCTGCAAAAAAATAACATGCTTTCACAAGTAAACATAGATTTAAGATAATATAATCTATTTATATATACATATATGCTCTAAAAATAATATGCTTTCCTTTGTAAACATAGTTTCAAAATAAACCCTGGCTCCATGGCTTCCTACCAAATTTCTACCCCCAAAGTACCATGAAAATTCTGGATAGTTCATGAGTCAAACCAGAGATTATAAGAAACTGTGTTCATATTCAAAACTACTGAATATCCAAATATTTTCTTTAGCCAGAAGCATGTGATAAATTGGAAACCATGATATGATTTATAAATAAGCTAAAGCTGAGCTTAGGGAAACTCAGCATACAATGTACAGCATACAATGTATGATGTACATTGTACATCATAGCCCAAGAAACTTAGGCTTAGGGAAACTCAGCATACAATTGTACAGCATACAATGTATGATGTACATTGTACATCATAGCCCAAGAAACAGTTATTTGATGTAACATCTTAAATACACATTTAGTTGAAAGAATAGCTTTTGTCAAGTAAATAAAGCATTCTCTACTACCTCATGAATACAATTACCATAAAAGAATAAAAAGAAAATGAGAAAATTAAATAGAAATAATTAAACTCACAATTGACAATTCAAGGTCACAGACAGAACGCTACCCTACTTTGAAGGGAGCAATCTGGCATATTGATAGGGCATCTTTAATATAGATAAAGTCCTCAAGAATTTGTGAGGAACAAATCATTACATGAATCCAATCAAAATATTTAATTTCTGTACATAAGCTGCACATCAACTTACGGCAGAAAAAAAAAGCAAATTATAAAAATAAACAACTAGGCAGGAACAAATGTTGTATGGTAAAAATAATAAGATTAAATCTCAATCAAATTTTATTTTGGCTAAAATGATATTAATCTGACATTAAATTCAATTTGCATTAAATATTAAATAATATTTCTTAAACACTAAAATTTCTTTATTGCTTTATTAATCTTAGAAATAGAAGCTATAGAAGAACTATCATAAGAATATAATATTTATTTCCTTGATAGAAAACCTTGGTGTTTATAAGAAATGACAACTTAGTTGTCAGAATGAGTGAGCAAGTGAGGGGCTTAGAACACATAAGCGATAGAATTTGGAGATTCCGTGTAAGAGAAAACTCCTGATCCCAAAATATTCTTTGAACTATGATAACTGAGCTTCAAATTTCACCTTTGGGAATTCATAAGGATCTCAACATATCCTTGACCTACAAACATCATTTATTAAGCTGTGAAGAATCTTAGGGTAACATCTGGAAACACAGAGAGGATAACAAGCTAAAAGTGTATTCCTATGGGAGTCACACAGTCCTCGGATGCCGGAAGGGAACTGATGAGGTAAAGACAATGTGAACCTTGAAACTTTGTCTAGAGCTGCTTCTGGAAGCTGTGAGGCTGTTTTCAAAAGGGGCCTATACAGAAGGTGCAAAGTTAACTTATATGGACAATGTTAAATACAGATATCCTCTGTTAAATACAGATATTTTAAGAAGAGAGAAAGAAAGAAAGACCATGCAGTTCAAATTAAATTTTAAGAAAAGCAAAATCTCACAAACATTCAGTTAAATTGTATCCATGACTTATCTTCTCATTTACATTTCAATATATCAATTGTCTTTCTCTAGTCATAACTTAGGCTGAAATTATAAGAAAATAGACACTAGAGCAGAAAAGAACAAAGTATTTTTTGTAAATGGAAAAGAGCTAGCACTTTTTCCACCCATATCATTCAAGGAAATAAAATTATGTTACTTAAGAAAAAAAAAAAGGCAGATATACCTCTCCAAAATCCATTATTCTCACGTGCTACTCCATGCAGTTGTAACCTTATCTGTAATAGGGAAAAAGTATAAGCAGAGAAGATATTGCTGTATACACGTACCACTCATTATCTGATTTGACTGTTGTGTGATCATGCGCACATTAGCACCCAGGAGAAAACAAGTCCTTAAGAGGTTAAACTTTTGCTTAAAGTTCCTGAGTCAAAAAATGTGATGGACTAGCGGTCAAAGTTTCTGTCTTTGAGACTAGTTCCTTTTCTTCTAGTCTGAGCCACTACATATCACGTTATTTCATTCAGATATTCCTACCACCCTGGACTACTTTTGCAAACATCCTGTGGAGATTATTCTATCCCCTTTCATAAGGATCTTTGTTGGCTCCTTTTGTAGCTGCAGTTACCCTGGCTGCAAGCCCATTTTCCCATTCAGTGATGAATCAATCTTGATGAAGTAAGAACTCATTCATTCATATACTGTTTGATAGTACCCACTGGAGTCATAGGAAAAGGTATTAAAAATAAAGGATAATTTCCAATTTCAAAATATTGCAACAAAAGGAAAGGAAAAATTATAGTTTAGGAATCACTCTGGAAATGGACTAGTTTGCATCTATAGACCAGTGGTTCTCAACCTGTGGGTTGCAACCAATGAAAATACATCCTGCAAATTAGGTATTTACATTATGATTCATACCAGTAGCAAAATTACAGTTATAAAGTAGGAACAAAAAAATTTTATGGTTGAGGGTCACCACAACATGAGGAACTGTATTAAACGGTTGTGGCATTAGGAAGGTTAAGAGCCACTGCTATAGACTTTTAAGCTATTAAAAATTCTTATTTTACCGGCTATTTACAATTCATTCAAACCTTTTGAATGACAGGAAGTTGCCCAGGGTCACTAAAGATGAGAGCAGGATATTCCTCAAGAACCACGCAGGAGAAAATATTTACAGTACATCTGGATTTTTACTTGGTCCCATCTGATCGATAGCCCATGACATTTGGATTGGATTGTGTAAAACTTCCCCACTTCAGTGATGCACTTGTCTACATAGTTCCCCTTTTATGTGCCTGAGAAGATCATGGTATGTATTTTCCATGATCAGCAACTGTCTGATATATCTAGTTAATTGCTTCTTTTTTTCCCCGATAACAAAGTTTTTTAGTTGACTATGATAGTAGAGATTAAATAGGAAGGACCGGGTGCAGGTCACTAAAATTTGGAGGGCTATAAATATGTGCTACATCATTATCTTCTTTGATGAAGAAGTGATATCTGTAACATACAAGCAGCTGAAAATTTGGTTTAATTTGGAGCTTCTGG
This sequence comes from Arctocebus calabarensis, assembly GCA_963573935.1. NCBI lineage: Eukaryota > Metazoa > Chordata > Mammalia > Primates > Lorisidae > Arctocebus > Arctocebus calabarensis. Next base: position 29,033 of record CAUYON010090888.1, read on the forward strand.
ATATATCCAAGACAAGTTGATTATAAAAACAAAACAAACAAATAAACAAAAACTTCCATATATTCAAAGAGTATTACTTAGTGCCATAATACTTCATCTTTTTTTTTAAGTCATATACACATAGATCATGAATACATTTATGCATACGTGAGGTACAATATGTTGATTTTTTTATACACTATGACGTGGTTACATCAAACCAATCAACCAAGCTTTTGCCTCTACCTGATTATTGTGTTAAGACATTTATGTTCTACCCTTGACATATTTGACTTATACCCTTGTAATATGCTCCATAGGGGTGGTCTTTCAATGGGTAATGTGTAGACACAGCATTCTCTCTCACACACACACATGCAGACACACATGTAGGTTAGTGCTACTATAAAAAGCTTGCAGACTAACAACATCCCAGTCTTGGAAACGTACATTAATAAAACGTTAACTTTATAATGGAATCATTTACCTCTGCTGATTCTAGAATTAATCCTAAGAAGTCATTTTTCCATCCAGTCCATGAATGCAAATTCAGAAAGTCTATTATTTAGGACCCTAAAGAAAAATTAAACAAAGATCAGAAAAAAGTCAGAATCTATTACTATTAGGTGTTTCTTAAGTTGCTTTGTTTATGAGGTGGATTCTTTAAATGGCACACTTTTTCTGGGTCAGTCTGTCCTTTGCTAGCACATTCTCTCTTCCTCACCACCTTGCCTCTCTGTCCTTGCTATCTTTTTCCTCCATCTATACTAAAATAATACTTCACAAAAAGACAAAAGAACAACAATAGCAATAGACAAACGATTCTGAGATCTTAACAGTGACCCTCTCTTTCTTGTCTCTCAGTTTATATTTTCACTCTGAAAATTGAAGGTATACCCCTTTCTAGAGGGTTGAACTGGACATAATACTATATCAGGAAACAAAATATTTCTAGCTTTCTCCTTTGTGGTCTAAATTAGAATCTGATCATACTATTATGAAGAGCAGTGCTCATTATAAACCACGTGGGGAAAATATCACTCAGATTAAATAGCAATAATTAAGAACAGGCCAGCACTATGGAAAAATGGAATTGTATGCTTTGAAGTTGTAACAAAAATTCCTAGTGCACACTCTTTCAGTAGCATTGAAGTAGAAGCAAGGAAAAGTGGAAAAGTGAAGATTTCTTAATGTTTGGTAGAGGCTTGACTGCCTTTCTGCAGTGGAGATTTGAGAGTCTGAAGGTTGGCACAATGTCATGGGAGAGCAAGAGGCAATCAAATGAAAGTACATTATCTAAGAGACGTTCTGCTGTTGGATATAATACTAAAACCTGCCAATACTTCTAGCCCTTGTCTATTATTTTAAAGGGCAGCAAGTGGTCCTGAATATATACCAATGAAGTATATGTGGGCTGACATTTTAAAATACAGGGAGAAGAACTGTGCTATCATCCTAAATGATACTCAGCATCCATAGGGCTTCTTCTAAATGCCATTGATTATACTTCTCAGCATTCTGTAAGTCAAAGTCAAGAGGGACACCCACAGAAATATTCACACCAAATTATCTTTTGTTTAAAGATCCCTTAAAGCTGGGCCTGCCACATGGGAAGGGGATCATTCGGAACCCCTCAGACCTCTCTTATCGGCATATGTATTCACCCTGACACTCTAGTGCCTAACACACAAGCCCCCATTATGAAGGAGGAAATAAAAACTCTCCATATTATTTCAACATTACCTGCTCATTATTCAGTATTGTCATAAAAATATTTTCACACACATTTTAAACAGGCATCAACTTTAACAATCAAACACATTTTTATCATATTAAATTGTAATGTTATCTTAGACAACTTAACCTAATCTAGTGGGTCATAACCGCAAATCTACTCCCTAGTTCAAGGAAGAAATCACTTCAGTATTTGTTTGATTGTTCCTTGGAAAAGAAGCCCTTTTAAAAGAACAATGTATATTCCCAAAAGACCTAAGTTGTGCAAGTTGCTTTTCTTCTTTATGGGAAATCTTAAGAAGGACTCCATTTAAAGCACTTTGTACTGTGTAACAGAGTCACCAAGAACGCAGACATTAATGAAGTGAACACCAGCGTGCGGTGTCTTGGAAAGTTTTACTGCACTGCTCAGTTTTTCAGAGTAGAAAACTGCTGTCCTCAACTTAACAGGAAGCCTAGGCTTGCGGAAATTTTTAAATACACAAAGGTAATATAATGAGCAGCAATTCTTTTTTTTTTTTGAGACAGAGCCTCAAGCTGTCACCCTGGATAGAGAGTTGTGGCATCACAGCTCACAGCAACCTCCAATTCCTGGGCTCAAGCGAGTCTCCTGCCTCCGCCTCCCAAGTAGCTGGGACTACAGGCGCCCGCCACAACGCCCGGACATTTTTTGGTTGCAGCCATCATCGTTGTTGTTTGGCGGGCCGGGCTGGATTCGAACCCGCCAGCTCAGGTGTACGTAACTAGCGCCTTAGCCCATTGAGCCACAGGTGCTGAGCCAGAGCAGCAATTCTTAAGTATCCTTTTAGTTCCTCTTGGAAGTAAACATTTTAAAACAGCAACAAACAAACAACAACAACAAAAACAAAAAAACCTGTTCTCAGTAGCAGACACTCCTCTTGAAGTGAGATTTGTGAGGTACTGGAAAAAGAATTAAATGGAACTAATTTACCATCTCCCTCCTGCCTACCTGAGTTTTTTCTAGGAGACATAGACTTATTGTAAGCACACTAAATTTTCCCTACCAATCTTGGAGGAAGACTTTGTGCAGACATCTTAAATTGAGAGCAGAGGCAATCTGAGAAAATGTTTCGAAGGCTGAGAACTGTTGTCACAACTATCAATTATCTTAATCCTTCCAAATAATTCTTTTTTTTTTTTTTTTTTTTTTTTTGAGACAGAGCCTCAAGCTGTCGCCCTGGGTAGAGTGTCGTGGCATTACAGCTCACAGCAACCTCCAATTCCTGGGCTCAAGCGAGTCTCCTGCCTCCGCCTCCCAAGTAGCTGG
>CAUYON010090889.1:0-25084 GCA_963573935.1 Arctocebus calabarensis
CTCTGCCTCCCAAGTAGCTGGGACAGCAGGCGCCCACCAAAACGCCCGGCCATTTTTTGGTTGCAGCCGTCATTGTTGTTTGGCAGGTCCTGGGGCTGGATTCGAACCCGCCAGCTCAGGTGTACGTGGCTGGCGCCTTAGCCCGTTGAGCCACAGGCGCCGAACCTATTAAGACATTTTCAACTGCTAATTTTAGACTTGTGTTCTGGGCACAGCTAGGACAAAGGTGCTTGGAGTCAGGACTCTTAGTCTTAAGCAACTGAAACCAACAACAGCTGACGTCACTAGGAAAGGGATTTCTGGAAGGCTGTTAGGTAGTTCACAGACTTGAGGAAAAGTAGCAGGACGTACAGCTAAGAACGCTCTGGTAAATGGGGGAGATGGGTGGGGAGGGGACTTACTAGCACAGCATCTTGTAGGGCACTGTCACTGCCGGACCCTTGAGGTTGCCGCCATAGTTCCACTCTCCCTCTCTCTTTATGACATTCAACTTTGCGGTGGTCCTAGCTTCTGGGGGTGGGGAGTGGGGCTCAGAGAAAGGAATTTGGCCATGAGCTTTTGTAAGTGGGAGGCAGACCATGTGTTCCCCCAGGATTAGCCAAACCAGGGTATACATCCCAAATGGGAGAGACAACTGTCCTTGGTACATATAGTGGGGGAAAATTCTAAAAGGGGAGAAGGGTAGGGGGAAGATTTATTGCTGTGAATCATAGTTCATTTGCTCAGTTTCAGGCCATGCTAGTGGAGACAGTGGGTAGATTAGAGGTTTGGCTGGATTAGGGTGGGTGCCCTTCACTGTGGATCCTCGTGAACCTCAGATAGCACCAAGACGCAGGAAGACTGAGGGACACTGGGTGTTTCTATCTATTCTTGTGTAACAAACAACTCCAAAATAGTGGCTCAAGACCACAGCAATCAGTTACATTGCTTACTGACTGGGGATTGACTGGGTACAACCAGGCAGTTCTCCCTAGGGTCTCTTGGGTTATAGCGGCAGGAGCTGGAGTCATCTGGAAGTCTTCTTCACTCACGTGTCTGGCTCCGGGGCTGGTTAGACCAAACAGCCAGAGATGGAACTAGGTTGGGCACTTTGGGCCTCCTCTATCTCTGTGTGGTCTCTCCACATGGCCTTTCTAACATGACATCTGGGCTTCTTAAGAGAACCAGACAGAAGCTGTATCGCCTTTTATGACCTAGTCTTGGAGATCAAACAGCATCACTTCCACCGTATTCTATGTGTTCCATGGAAGGTAGGAAGGCCAGCCTTTAGGGAAGAGGGAGGATAAGGCTACTCTACCCTTTGATGAGAGGACTATCAAAGAATTTGTGGACACGTATAAAATCATTACAGTGGGTTAGAAGATGGCAAACAACCACTTTGCTTGACTGACTGGACTGATGCAACTTTTTGTTCTCAATTTTCTAACTTGGCTGCTGGTTTCCCAGGATGCAGAAAGGTCAGGGTTTAAACTCCCCAGCAGCGTGTTAGTAACTAAAATGTTTGCGCCTAGTGGGCTAGACTCTAGTTAACCTGCTTCATCATTATGCCAGGAGAACTCATTCCAACTGAAATTTGACTATTGGTTTTTAATTTTGGTGCCATTTTTCAAGCTGATGGCTCTTCTGGCTGACAGTGAATTACCCAGGGTGCAAATTAAATACAATAAAATTGCTAATCAGGCCATTAGAATAGCGGACAGGAGGAAATCTACAAGTTGTCAGACCTGGGTGGGCTCTCTCCTTGCCTTTTGGAGAGAATTTGTGAGACTTTGAATGGGCCTGTGCACAGATGCTGGAAATAGATGCCTGCAGGCAGCTGCGGGTGGGGGTGGGGACTGAACAAGTGGCTGCAAAGCCTGTGTTCCTACACTAGTTTGGCTGGTTCCCCTTTGCAGGAAAAATCTTGTCCTATGAGTACTCATGTCCCTGGGGATTGCTTAGCCAAGGACCATACACTCTTCTCGTGCAAAGAAGTGTCGAGATTTAATTCTCAGCCCCCAGGCCCACAAGGAAGGCACCAGACATCTGACATAATGAACAATGTTTTCAGATTTCTAAATTTAGAGGGAAGGTGAAAATGCACTAGCAGTGTCTCTCTTGTGTCTAATTCTGCACGGAGATAGACTCTTATCTGTTGAAGACTCCATGTAGCACATTAAGTCACAGTTTCTTTGGTTGTTTTTTTTTTTTTGGTTTCTTTAATCCTGACTGAAGATATAGACTCAGGAACCACTTCCTAAAGGTGCAATGCTTGATATCAAATGATGGTTTGCTCAATCAGGAGGCAGTTGACTTTCAGAGAAGATAGAAAGTGGTCTTCAAGGGTGAAGATGCCAGCCAGGATGCTTTGCAGTAATGCTATTGGCAGAAGGGGTGTGGTTGGGGTCACATATGAAGGAGGACTCCCACAAAATCGGTAACAGGGAATACTTACTGAGGCCTGCCAGTGAGGTCTGACCCCTGGTAGTCCTTGCAACACTTAATGTCCACGACAGCCCTCTCAGGGATGGATTATGATCACCCCATTTAATTGATGTCAATCTTGAAGTTAGGTAGCTTTCCCAGGGTCACCCGAAAAGATAGTGGCTGGGGTTAGTGTTTATTAGATTGGATTTAGCTGCCAGATACAGGCAAAAAAGCATCATCTTAACAAGGCATAAAGAGCATAGACTATCTTACAAAAACAAAGTTTGGAGATATGCAATCTAATTCCAGTACAGTGGCTCTGTAATTATCTACCCCCCACCCCCAGTTCCTTCTAGCTTGTTACTCTACCATCTTTAACACATGGTCCCTGCCTTGGATTGCTAGATAAAACACAGGACTCTTAGCTGAATTAGAATTTCAGATTAATTATGAATAATTTTTTTAGTATAAGTATATCCAGTGCAATATTAAGTAATTAAATGAAATCCTGAAATTAAATGAAGTATTAAAAATTGTAAATTAAATGAAAATTAAATATTTTTATTTGCTAAATCTGGTAATCCTATCTCTACCTCATGGTTTAAGATGGCTGCTTGCACTCCAGCCTTCTGTACCACACTTCAGGCAGCAGGGGGAAGGAGGGTTAAAAAAGGGATGCAAAAGTTTTCTTGCATGAAAAAAGGGGAGCTTCCCTACCTATAAATACACCTCAAACTATTGCTGACCTTACATTGGCTACACATGGTTTTGGGGGAGAGTAGGAAATACGGCTTCTATTCTAGACAGCCATGAACTCAGCTAATAATCAGGGATTCTACATTTAAAAAAATGAATATCAAAAAAAAAAAAATGAATATCACGATCAACTTAGTTTTTTCCTTGGCTGGGACTAAACCAAGTCACAGTGGCTTAGCTTTCAAGGCTTAGGACTTAATCACCTTGCTGTTCTGCCTTTTCTCCTTTGCAAGAAAGAAAGAGTAGAGAAGACACGTGTGTGTTTCACACAAAGCTCTTCGGATCCTTTTGACAATTCCTGTGTGCCACTTCTCTGACTTCCCAAGCTTTCGCTGCTAACAGCCTGCACGTGTGGAATGCTGCCGAGGCCTGCCTTGGGGCTACTGGAGCCACACTGCCCACATCTGGGGATTTGGATGGCTCCTAGCCAAGGACTTACTGTGCGGGGGCTTGAAAGTCCAGCTCCCTTGGTTGGGGTCAGGGCGAACACTCGAGTGTAATTTACACTCCAAGGCCCCGCTGCAGGATCTGGCTGGGACTCCCCTGAGCGTGTGCCCTTGCTGGGCTTCTTCCCTTCTCGGTCCTGTTTTCCCTACTCCCTTACTGATCTCTTCTGGAAGCACTTCCTTCATAAATCACTCGCACACAAATGGTTGTGGCAGTGTTTTAGAGGCCTGAGATAAGGATTTACCCTGGAAAATATAAATAGGAAGTGGGCCAGCCCTTTTGAAGACAAAGCGGTTCTGTGGTGGAATGCTCCTCTGCAATGAAGACACCAAACTCAGCCAGCCCTTGAGCTTGAATTAGGTCACACCTAGCCTTCCTGGCAAATCCTGAGCTGTGATAACTTGTACTTAGCTGGACATTTAACATTTATTTCAATTTTCCTCCAAGCTGTATGTTTTCTTAAGGAATAGTGTATTAGTCAGGGTTTGACAGCACTCGGAGTTTCAAATAGAAAAGAATTCAATGCTGTAGTTCAGTACTTACAAAAGAGGTGGCGGCCTAGAACAGGAAAGGGCTCTCAAGTTTTCTCCAAACTTCCAGAGCAACTGAAAGGAAAGTGAGGAACACATGGCCTGCAGGACTAAGGTAGATCATTCTCAGGGAAGTGCTTGAAGGTTGTCCAGGAAATGTTGCACATAGGTTACAGGAGAAGCAATGGTAATCGTGGCTTCTTGTCTCTTAGGCCTTCCGGGTCTTGTTCAAGTGCAGCCAATGGGCACGGGGTGGGGGTGTTTGGCACACCTTTTGTGTGTGGAACATAAGCACGAGAGGGAATCTACCTAATAAAATCAAATATTTTGGTTGTTTGTACCCTCATATTAACCTGAAATAAATTTACTTTTCGGAAAAAAAAAAAAAACAAAAAACGTACAGCCAATCCTCATTATTTGTGGATTTTGATTTACAAATTCACTTACTCGCTAAAACTGCTTTGTAACTCCCCCAAATTAATACTCACGGTGTATTTTCAGGCACTCTTAGAGCTGAGAAAAACTTGAGTCATCTGATATACACATTCCCAGCTGAGGGTGGACAAATTGCCCCTGCCTTCTTGTTTCAGCTTCCATACTGCAAACAAATGTCATTTTAGCAGTATGTTTAGTGCCATGTTTTCCACATTTTTGTGCTTTCTGTTGGTGATTTCACTGTTTAAAATGACCCTCAAGTGTAGTGTTGAAGTGCTGTCTACTGTTCCTAAACTCAGGAAGGCTGTGACATACCTTAGGGAGAGATACATGCGTGAAGTAAGCTTTGTTCAGGCCTGAGTTATAGGGCTGTTGGCCATGAGTTCAATGCTGATGAACCAACAATATATGTTAAACAAGGTGTCTTTAAACAGAAACACACACAAAAAACAAGGTTATGTATTGATTGAGTTACAAAGTGTGACCAGAGCCTCTCAGGAACCTAACCTCGTATTTCTCCTAGGAGCAATGGTTCAGTGTTGGAGGCAACTTTATAGAATATAACTACTGTGACTAATGAGAATCAACTACACTTCTCATTGGTGGAATCAAACTGGTAACCTATGTGGCAAGGAATGTCAGAAAAAGTAGTTCCCAAGCTTCCAAATGCTGCAATACATGGGAGAGCATAGAAGGGGAAAATAGTGTTAACTTACGACAGATAATCCAGCACAGTATGTTAAGCCATTTAATGCTTTAAAAACATTTCTAATTGTTGCCATAGGCTTTACAATATCCCTCTTTAATTAATCAATGTCTACCTTCAAATAATATAATTTCCCATGTAGTATAAAGACCTTATAGAAGTATACTTCCAATTCCTCCCTCCCATTCTACATTTTACATTTACATATCCTATAAACACAGAATATATTGCTGCTATACCAGCTTTAGACAGTTATCTTTTACAGTAATTTAAACAGTCTTAAATGCTTTTTTTTATTAAATCATAGCTGTGTACATTAATGCAACTATGGAGAACAATGAGGTTTTGTATACAATTTGAAATACTTTCATCAAACTGATTAAGAAAGCCTTCACCGCATTTTCTTAGTTATTGTGTTAAGACATTTATAGTCTACACTTAGTAGATTTAACATGTAGCCTTGTAAAATGCACCATAGGTGTGGTCCCACCAATTACCCTTCCTCCACTCATCCTTCCCCCTCCCCTCTCCTCCCCTCAACTCCCCCTCCTCTTTCCCCTTCATCTTGGGCTATAGTTGTCTTAGAGCTTTCATATGGATGTGTGGGTGTTTATAAATTGGTTTCATAGTAGGACTGAGTACATTGGATTCTCTTTCTTCCATTCTTGAGATACTTTGCTAAGAAGAATATGTTCTAGCTTGGTCCATGTAAACATAAAAGAGATAAAGTTTCCATCTTTCTTTAAGGCTGCATAATATTCCATTAATAAATTGTGGTATATTCTATATACCACAATTTATTAATTTATTCATGGGTTGATGGGTACTTGGGCTTCTTCCACAACTTAGCAATTATGAATTGGGCTGCAATAAACATTCTGGTGCAAATATCTTTGTTATAAAGTGATTTTTGGTCTTCTGGATATATACCTAGTAGAGGAATTGAAGGATGGAATGGCAGGTCTATTTTTAGATCCCTAAGTGATTTCCAAACTTCTTTCCAAAAGGAATGTATTAGTTTGCATTCCCACCAGCAGTGCAGAAGTGTTCCCTTTTCTCCACAACCATGCCAACATCTATGGTTATGGGATTTTGTGATGTGGGCTACTCTTACTGGGGTTAGATGATATCTCAAAGTGGTTTTCATTTGCATTTCCCTGATGATTAAGGATGATGAGCATTTTTTCATCTGTCTGTAGGCCGTGTGCCTGTGTTCTTCAGAGAAGTTTCTGTTCAAGTCCCTTGCCCACTCTGAGATGGGATCACTTGTTCTTTTCTTGCTAATACGTTTGAGTTCTCTGTGGATTCCGGTTATTAAACCTTTGTCATAACTTGCAAATATTTTCTCCCATTCTGAGGGCTGTCTGCTTGCTTTACGTACTGTGTTTTCTTAATTTTTAATTTTTTAATCTTCAAGTTTTTATTTTTTAAGACAGAGTCTCACTCTATCATCCAGGTGAGAGGGCAGTGGTGTCGTCATAGCTCACTGCAGCCCCAAACTTCTGGGCTCAAGTGATCCTTCTGCCTTTGCCTCCCGGATAGCTGGGACTACAGGTCTGTGGCACCACACCCAGCTAATTTTTCTATTTTTTGTAGAGACAGAGTCTTGCTCTTGCTCAGGTTGGTCTCAAACTCCTGACCTCAAGCCATCCTCCTGCCTCAGCCTCCCAGAGTGCTAGGATTATAGGTGTGAGTTACTGTGTTTGGCCTATTTTTGAAGTGTATTTTTCCTGGGTATAGAATTTTGGGTCAACATTCCTTTTGTTGTTGTTTTTTAGCATTTTGAAAATGTTACCTTATTGTCTTCTGATTTGCATAATTTCTTATGGGAAGTCTGCCATAATTTCTATCTTTCTTCTACCATATGTGATATGTCTTTTTTTTTTTTTGAGACAGAGTCTCACTTGTCATCCTCTGCAGAGTGCCATGGCATCACAGCTCATAGCAACCTCACACTCTTGGCTTAAACGATTCTCTTGCCTCAGCCTCTCAAGTAGCTGGGACTACAGATGCCCACCACAACACCCAGCTATTTTTTGGTTGTAATTGTCATTGTTGTTTGGCAGGCCAGGGCTGGGTTCGAACCCACCCCTCCGGTGTATGTGGCTAGTGCCTAGCCCCTGAGCTACAGGCGCTGAGCCTGATGTGTCTTTTTTTTTCTGTCTGCCTTTATGGTTTTATCGTTTTTTGGTTTTCAGCAGCTTAAATGTGATATGCCTAGATTTTTTTGCTTATTTTGTTTTGTTTTACCCTGTTTTGTCTTTTCTGAACTTCTTGGATCTATGGTTCAATGTGGCCATTAATTTTGGAAACTCCTCGCCATTATTTTTTCAAATATTTCTCCTGCCTTGTTCTCTCTTCTCCTGGGATTCCAGTTATACGTATGTTAGACTGTTTTATAATGTCCTAATATAATGTCCTACAGTTCTTTGATGCTCCATTTTTATCCCCTACTCCTATTTTTCCCTCTTTGTGTTACTGTTTGGGTAATTTTCATTGACTTACCTTCACATTTGCTGATTCTTTCTTCAGCTGTGTTAGTTTTTTAATGAGCCTATCAAAGAAAAACTAGTATTTTTCATTTCTAGCATTTTCATTAGTCTTTCTCATAGTTTTATTCTCTGTCCTAAAATTGCACCTTGTCCAGAAGTGCTTATATCCCATTTCTTCGTGGAAGCACCTGTTTTTCCTTAGGGTTCAGATTAGTTGGTTGCCCTGTGACTTCAGCTCTCTGATGAGTTCAAGTAAGTTATGGTTTGCAGATTGTCCAGTATAAGAATTAATTTTGTGTTCAAGTCTTGGTTTCTTTCACATCCCTGAGCTGTGAACATATAACCAAATCAAGGCACCAGTATTTACTTGGTGGAATTGAAGAGGAAATGCTCAGTCTTCATAAGACTGGCTTATAAGCAGTGGTAAGTGGTATAAAATGACTGATCAAACTTAATATGTTCCTCCCTGCAATTGCGGATGTGGTGGATTCTTAGAAACAGTCCCTTCCTTTGCAATGTTTCTTTGTAGCTCTTTCCATCATGAGGTAGAGTTATTTCTCCACCCCTTGAATTTGGACTTAACAGTTTGTGTGTATGTGTGTGCGTGAGTGTGTGTGTGTATGTAACAGAGTTTTCTCTATTGTCCTGGCCAGACTGTAGTGGAATTATCACAGCTCACTGCAATCTCAAACTCCTAGGCTCAAACTCCTCCTGCCTCAGCCTCCCAAGTAGACCTACAGGCACGTGCTACCACTCTTGGCTAATTTTTCTATTTTTACTAGATATGGGATCTTACTTTGCTTTAGGCCGGTCTCAAACTCCTGGCCTCAAGTGATCCTTCTGCCTTGACCTCCCCAAATGCTGGGATTACAAGTGTGAGCCACTGTGCCTGGCCTTGATACTTGTTTTGATCAATAGAATGTGGCTGAAGTGCCATGTGTGGAGGTTTAGGAGCAGCTGGGCATCTGAGTCCAGGCCTTAGAGGTCATGCAGCTTCCACTTTAACCTGGGAAGGATTTCCAGCCCTCATGTAAAGAAGCCCAGTCTATCCTGCTGGAGAGAAAAGCCACTTGGAGGAGGACCAAACTCCCAGACAAATTAATGAACCCTGCCAATACCATAAAAAGAGAGAGGCCCAGACATTCCAGTCAGCCCCAGCCATTTGAGCCACCCCTACTGAGTCATCAGATGTGTGAGTATGGCCTTTTGGATTTTCCAGCTACAGTGATTGAAACCGCCATTGTTTGGAGCAGGGCGAGTCATCACCTCAGCCCCAAATTCCCGCCCCATGGAATTCCCCCATGAGAAATAAAAAGGAGTTGTTTTAGGCTACTGAGTTTTGGGGTAGTTTCTTGGGCAGTGATAACTAATTAGTACCATAGAGACTTCTAGTCCCTTGTCCCTTTTTCCTCTTTAGAAGAAAGGCTACAGTTTTTAGCTGGTTGCATGGCCACCTAAAATAAAAGTTACATTTCTCAGCTTTCCTCGCTGCTAGATACCGCCATATGATTAAGTTCTGACCTATGGGATGTAAGTTATAAAGGGTACATATGGATTCTAGGGTAGTATTTATTTTTGAATCCTTTATCTTGCCAATATGGCAAGAGTCTAGCCCTGCAACTGGAATAATAAGAGCATCGTATGCCCTCTTGTTATCAACCTTACCCGAGTGAGATATGGGTTGCTTTGATGCCTGCTATGAAAAAACAAGAGCAATAGCGATCCAAACACTGTCGTTTAGGCAGGGTACGAGGATCTAAATGTTAATGGAGGAAAAAAGGGAGCTAAAAGTAGCAGTGAGCACCAATTGGGAAGGCTACTTTTAACCTGCTAGAAGTTTTTAACATTTTGAAGATCCTGAAAAATAAGTGGTGGTGAACGGTCTTGTTAAGAATGTATTTAAGTCAAGACATCAAGTCCCTTGACTTTGGGCGTAGAATGTTCTCAGGGTAATAATACAGACCTGGTCCTTGTCCTTTAGTGACCCATAGACAGTTTATGGCTGTGATCTTGCTGTAGTAGAAGTTATGAAAATCTCCTTGTTATATTCTGGCTCTAGGTAAATAGTCCTTCTGGGTGTGGTAGAAAGTTGAGCGGTTTGATTAAAACTCTGCATGGGAACCCATGACGGGCATAGGTTCCTCCCTCGGGCTCTTCCTGTTAGCCATTAGGCCATGGGCATTCTTCATCTCCCTTGATTCTGTCACCTTCTCGCTCTCTCCATGGCGACTCCCTTGTGTTCAGCCTTTATAATTTCTCTCTAGGGCTCCCTAACCTCAGTCCTGACCCCACCAATCCATTCTCCACTCTGTAGCTTCAGTGATTTCTTTAGAGAATACATCAGATTCATGCCATCCCTGTGCTTACATTCCTAGCAAGCCTCCCTATTCCTTCCATAGAAAGTAGAAAGCTTCATTCAGGCTCAGTGTGATCTAACACCGCCTTCTGTCTCCATCTTATTCCTCCATTCTTCCTCTTTCATGAGCTGTATGAAACATCCAGCCGCCCTGGATGACTTGAAAATTCCTAAAACAGCCCAGCTATGACGTCCTCAGAGGTTCTTTCCCGGCCCCGGCCCTTTCCTGCCTTTTAAGACTTAACTTGTGTATTCAGCCACCTCCTTGAGAAGGTCTTTCAGATTAGAACCTTCTTTGTGTTTCAAGCATGCCTCTGTCATTGCACTTGTCAGGCTGATTTCTGACGGTCCGCCTCTCTTACAAGACTATAAAATGCTTGATGCGACTGCTGTACCCCCTGCCAGGGCCCCATGTCCTCCCTCCCAGCACTTACCATTTTTCTATGACCAGCAGCACAGGGCAGGAAAGTGTCAGGAACTTATTGCCTCCTGAGAGCCACTCTCAAACAATGATTGGTGGGAATTGGTATCTAAACACCCCAGCTCCCTGGCTTCCTTGCTAGATAACACGGAAGCATGTCCTGTACACCATTACCCGGAGCTTCCCTGTGGCCATGAGCTCCAGTTGCCCACAGTGGTAGCCAGTGAAGTTCACCCGTTATTGGCTGACTTCACTTCCTTGTTTCATCTCCTCAGTTCCCTTTTAGTGTTCTTGCACCTCCTCAATAAACAACAAGGCAGCATTCATCTTCTTATCTCAGGATCTGCTCTGGAGAAATTCAGACATGGTGGTACCTGCCTTATTTGTCCTTGCATCTTTTCACAGCACAAAGTTTGATCCCTGGCACGAAGTAGTCCTTGATAATAACTTTTCTTTTTTTTTTTGAGACAGAGCCTCAAGCTGTCACCCTGGATAGAGTGCCGTGACATCACAGCTCACAGCAACCTCCCACTCCTGGACTCAAGCAAGTCTCCTGCCTCTGCCTCCCAAGTAGCTGGGACTACAGGCGCCTGCCACAACGCCCGGCCATTTTTTGGTTGCAGCCGTCGTTGTTTGGCAGGCCCGGGCTGGATTCGAACCCACCAGCTCAGGTGTACGTGGCTGGTGCCTTAGCCTGTTGAGCCACAGGCGCCGAGCCACTTTAAAACTTTTGTTACAGGGCGGCGCCTGTGGCTCATCGAGTAGGGCGCTGGCCTCATATGCCAAAGGTGGCGGGTTCAAACTTGGCTTCGGCCAAACTGCAAAACAACAATGACGGCCAGGCGCTGAGCCGATAATAACTTTTCAACTGTGTCTGTCTGACTGAATAACCAAAATAAGTAATGGTTGGAATGACCACTTTTCTGGTATTATCCCTTATTCCTCTTGTGTGTAGACAAGACACCATTCATGAGGTGTGTGAGAAGCAGAAGAGCTGTGGGCTCTTCCCATCTGCCTCAGTTGCAGACAGCCACCTCACTGGAGGCCACACCCTCCCTCGGGGAGCCCATACCTAGTGACTAAGCATAAAGGCATACTTTAGTTGAAAATATATAAAGGATGTAATAGTTGGGGAAACTCTAGTGGCTGATCCTGGCTTTGGAGCTCCCTGCTGGGTTGTCTAAGACTTTGTTGTGCCTGCATCAAAGTTCAGCTTCTCACTTGGCCCTATCCTGCCTTTCCCCATTTCTTTCACAAGATTTGATCCCTAGGCTCGGCACCTGTAGCTCAGCGGCTAGGGCGCCAGCCATGTACACTGGAGCTGGTGGGTTCGAACCCAGCCCGGGCCTGCCAAACAACAATGACAACTACAACCAAAAAGTAGCCGGGCGTTGTGGTGGGCGCCTGTAGTCCCAACTCCTTGGGAGGCAGAGGCAAGAGAATCCCTTAAGCGAAAGAGTTTGAGGTTGCTGTGAGCTGTGACGCTTCAGCACTATACCAAAGGCAACAAAGTGAGACTCTGTCTTAAAAAAAAAAAAAAAGATTTGATACCTAATAAACATCTTATAGCTCCAAAGCCATCCCATCATCTGCTTTTGGAGCACCCAGCATGGGACATCTCTCTTCTATAGTGTATTAGCCAGACTTTTCCTAAGAAATAGACCCAATATATATGTATGTGTGCATACTATAGGGACAGACCCAATATATATATGTGTGTGTGCATACTATATGGACAGACCCAATATATATGTATGTGTGCATACTATAGGGACAGACCCAATATATATGTATGTGTGCATACTATAGGGACAAACCCATATATATATATATGTGTATGTGTGCATACTATAGGGACAGACCCACATATATGTGTATGTGTGCATACTATATGGACAGACCCAATATATATGTATGTGTGCATACTATATGGACAGACTCATTTATATGTGTGTGTGTGCATACTATAGGGACAGACCCAATATATATGTATGTGTGCATACTATAGGGACAGACCTAATATATATATATATGTGTATGTGTGCATACTATAGGGACAGACCCATATATATATGTGTGTGTGCATACTATATGAACAGATCCACATATATGTGTATGTGTGCATACTATATGGACAGACCCAATATATATGTATGTGTGCATACTATATGGACAGACTCATATATATGTGTGTGTGTGCATACAATAGGGACAGACCCATATATATATGTGTGTGTGTGCATACTATATGGACAGACCCACATATATGTGTATGTGTGCATACTATATGGACAGACCCAATATATATGTATGTGTGCATACTATATGGACAGACCCATATATGTGTGTGTGTGTGCATACTATATGGACAGACCCAATATATATGTATGTGTGCATACTATAGGGACAGACCCAATATATGTGTGTGTGTGCACACTATAGGTACAGACCCATATATATGTGTATGTGTGCATACTATAAGGAGAGTCACTTATTGTGGGAATTGGCTCATACAGTTATGGAGGCTGAGAAGTCCTACAATCTTCTGTCTGTAAGCTGGAGACCCAGAAAAGCTGATGATGTAACTCCTGGTCTGAGTCCAGGGTTGCTGACATTGCAAGGCTGGAAAAGATGGATGTCCCACCTCAAAGTGAGAGAAAATTCTCTGTTTCTCTGTCTTTTTGTTCTGTCCAGGCCCTCCATGGATTGGATGACACCCACCACATTTGGTGAGGGGTGATCTTTTTCACTCAGTCTACTGATTCAAATGCTAATCTGTTCCAGAAGCACCCTCACAGACACACCCAGAAATACTCCCTTACCAGCTGTCTGGGCATCTTTCTGCCTAGTTGAGTTGACATGTAAAATTAATCATCACACATAAATTCCCTGCTTTAGTCAACCCTGATTCCCTGCCATCTCCGCACACTTTGTGCTTTTCTGACGCTACCTCACTTTTTACCTAGTCAGTCTCCAGGTTACGGATGAGATAGGTTCTGTAGGTTTGGTCTTACGTTGAATTTGTAAGTAAGGTGGAGCATATATATTTAACTATTACCTGTAACAGCCCCCATTTGTAAATGTGGGTTTGCCTTGGAGGACTGCCTATACTTTTGTCTACTCTTCTCTGCCACATCATGGTATCTGGATAATAATGCTTCGTAGAATAAAAAATACTTCCCTAGATGACGTCAGGTTTAGTCCTCACCATAGCCCCATGAGGTAGGTGCTCTTATTCCCATTCTTTAGCTAAGGAGACTGAAATTTAGAACAATACAGGGATTTGCCCAAGGTCCCCAGCTTCTAAGTGGAAACTAGAACGCAGAAGCCATTGGCAAGTACACAAATGTGGGCAGCTGACCTCCCTTCCTCCCGGTGGGCCTCAGGGATGGGACCAGCCAGGACAGTGTCTGCTACAGGAACGATGCGTGCTATTTGCCTAGCAGGAGGGAGTTAAATTGTCTATCTTATTCCTTTGCATTCAGACACTAATGATCTCTGTTTAATATTTCCTGGGAACAGTAATGGCTTCTTGGTGTTTAGACTGAATTAAAATGTGTGATTTGCTAAGGACTCATCTATGCAGGTGAAACAGTGGTGGGGAGAGAGAGAGAGAAGTGGGACTGAGGGCTTGGGGAAGTTGCTGGTGGAGGCCCCCCAGTGCTTGTGGGTGGCAGTGGGCACTGAACGAGAGGAGGTGATCCGTGTGCTGCCCATACTGGTATCCCAGCAATCTCTTGCTGAGTGCTGCCTGGTGGGATTCCTATCTGGAATCTGACAGTTCCTCCCTCATTTGACACAGAGGAGGGTCCTTGGGTAAGTTAGTTGCTAACTATTCCCCCATCCCATGCTCCAGACCCAGGATAGATGAATGGGTGACCTAGGTTGGGACGTACCCAAGAAAGTATCCCATCCCATCTCAGATAAAGTCCTGCAGAAGATAGCTGCAGCCTGATTTGGGGGTGGAGGGACCTCTGTAGTTAGAGACTGTACGACTTTATATCCCCAGTAGGGCAGTAGGCCTTGTACCTGGTGTGCTGGAATAACTGTTTCCCGAGGGGTGGGAGATGGAATGTTTTGTGTAACAAGAGGGTAAACCAGGGATGGAGGCAGGGGGCCAAGATGGAAACACCGCTCTCTGGAACAAGGCAGAGGGTGAAGGGCCTGGATCTTAGCTGGCTCTGGAGTGATGGTTTTGAACCTGGGACCATTCAGCAGCGTCTCCCTTATCAACCGGTCTCTGCCTTTGAATGAGCGAAGCTTTGTGGGAAAGGGAACTATATGTAGCTGTTGACTTTTTGTGCAGGATAGATTAGAGGGTTAGGGAACAAAAGTGCCTCCCAGCTGCCTGGAGAGCCCAGGTGTCCTCAGCTTAGAGAAGAACGAGATCTTCTGGGTCAGAGGGAAGCACACTTTCAGGTTAGGTGAGAAATCTCCAGGGCAGAGCTCAGTGAACTCCGAAGATAGTTGGTGGAGGATTACAGAGGGGACATTAACCCTGCTGCCCCCACCTCGAGTACTTGATATTCCTTTAAACTTTTTGCATCTTAATCTTTTTTAGAGCTGATTCTTACTCTCCTTCAGAAACAAGGGGGCTCTGGGGACTGACTCACATTAATTAAAATCACATGAGATTGATATTAAAGCCCCGGGAAGTCATTATTAATTTACAGTGAGGAATTCACTGTTTCTTCATTTATTTATTTCATAAATATGTATTGCGTGTTGCCCTAAGCCAAGTCAGTTATGCATAACCCTAAAGCTCTTTCAGGAAAGTAACATAGCCTCCTGTATCAAGCAGGAGCCACATCAGATATTTAACAGGGAGAATTTAATACAGGCAGCCCCCTGGTTATGATGGAGATAGGTTCTGTAGATTTGTTCTTAGGCTGAATTTGCATGTAAGTTGGAACAGGTACATTTACCTATTACCTGTAAAAGCCTCCATTTGTAAGTGCAAGTCATACAAACTTGCACTTGCACTTGCACTTGCAAAAACATCTCTCAGTTGGATGTTTGTTACTCAGGGACTTACTGTGATGGCCTCCATTGGTGAGAGTTGTATGTAAGTCCGATGTTTGCAATTGTCTGCATAGAGAATTGTAGAAGGCATTATTCACTAGTCATTAAAGAATCAAAAAAGCAAAAGCAGAACTCTAAGGTCTCATGGCGGAAATAATTTTAGGAAGCAGCTACCACCTCTAGGGGAACAAGAGAAAACGTTGAAATTATGAAAGCTTAGAAGCTGGGAGGAAGGAATCACATGAGGCTGAAACTCAGAAGCCTGAGGAAGAGGTACTTGCTGGCTGGCACTGGTGTGTGTCTGAGTTCAGGAGAGAGGCCCCCATGGAGGTGAGACCCAGACCTCTGAGGAGGGCGTTCTGGCCAGCTGATGTCTCTGGGGCAGGGGGCAATGAGCCTGTTTCTGTTCTTACTAGAAGAGCTGCAAACTGGATTAAGAAGGCACTGCTGCTGCCAGAGTGAAAAAGCAGGGTGCCACTTACAGGATCAAGGGGCGAACAGGAAGAAGCCCCAAGAAGCTACCAGGAAGCCCAAAGAAGCCCAAAGGAAAAAACAAGTTCTTCCTTCCTTCTCTAGCCTTGCGTCTTCCTCTAACACCTCCTGTTATAGAACCTAACGGAGCAGCAGAGGCAAAACGGAACTGTGGTTTGCAGAGTGCCAGTCCCAGCATCATAAAGAAGGGTGAGTTTGCAGCTGAGAGACAAATCTCTCAATTACTGACACATCTTCAAAGAATCTTGAGGTGAGTAGGGGTTAGCTATCCCCACCCCCACAACACCTCAGCACCAGCTCACACAAAAGCAAGTCTCTGATCAAATTTTAGCACATTTATTAAATAAGCTTTCATTAGCAACCTGGCACACAAAAAAGTTTATGCAACCTGTTCTTTAGGTTTGAGGAGGTCCCAGCTCTCACCCTTGCATCAAATGTCCACTCAAGGTAGATTCAAAATTCCAGAAGCTTCAGGGAACCAGAAATCCTCTAAAACTCAAACTCAGGTTGAATCGAGCCTCAGGTGCCATCTTTAAGATACGGGGCACAGGCCTTGCTAGATTCTGATAACCTCTTCATCTAAAGGGAACGTGTAGTATCTTCATTATATTTAAGTAAATCCATGGATCCTGAGTACAGATTTCACCAAGAGTCTATTTCTAGCATTCATCGTGTTAATTAACAAGCCACCAATTTCATCAATGAAAATCCATTTCTGACTTTCATTTTGCTAATTAGCAAAGCCTCAGGTATCGATGAAGCCCTTGTGATCTTGTGTTTGGATGTGGCCTTTCTGATACAAAGCTAGCTGACTAGCTGGAGAGGGGATTTCTTTTTTTTTTTGAGATAAAGTCTCACTGTGTCACCCTGGGTAGAATGCCGTGGCATCATAGCTCCCAGCAACCTCAAATTCCTGGGCCAAGTGTTCCTCTTGCCTCAGCCTCCCAAGTAGCTGGGACTACAGGGACTTTCTACAGCACCCGACTATTTTTAGACACGGGGTCTGGCTCTTGCTCAGGCTGGTCTCAAACTCCTGAGCTCAGGCAATCTACCTGCCTCGGCCTCCCAGAGTGCTGGGATTAGAGGCATGAGCCGCTGTTCCCAGCCTGGAGAGGCGATTTTTAATGAGGGCAAATGACCATTACTGTGTTACCAAATCCAACTAGGTCCATTTGTCTGTGTGCAATGGAAAGCCACTGAAGCAGTTTTTGTGAGAGAAGCTTATTGCAAGGCTGCCAAGCAAGAGACAGGAGTCTGCCTCAAATCTGTCTTCTCAAGCTGGGGGCTGGGTGGGTTTTATAGGCAGAGGGTATTGCAGCATGATCCAATTGGATTTTGCAATGAGGTGATGCCGGGAGGTACAATCTGATTGGATCACGCCGTGGAGTGATACCAGGGCTCAATCTGATTGGATCATGGATCATGCCACTTGGTGTCGACTTCTTAATCCGATCCCCATTTCCTGGTCTGAGCACTTAGGTTCTACCTGTGGTTGCACACTTGGTTCATCTGGCCATGCCCAGGTTGCTTAACTTGCAACCTGGGGGTCCATGGCAACGGAAAAATAATTCACCATTTTAATACATAAAGTTGAACCAGATTGGGCTGGTTCTGTGGGTTACACCTGGATTGGAGTTTTAACCCACACAGACATAACAGCACATTGTTCAGGCGGAATTACTTCAAAAATAAAACGCAGACATGGTAACAAGTACTGTTTATACCAGATGCCACTGTGGTGGCAAGACACAGTCCTTGCTCTCAAATAGCTTGCAGCCTGGAAGACAAACGATAAACAGGTGACTGTAATATGTGCAGAGTGCACTGATGGGGCCGGCCAGCAGGGGCTGGGCACTTTTCAAACAGCGTCAGGACGACCAGGTTCTGCCATTCTGTTGTCCGCAAACTTTCCTTGTAGGTCGAGTTGCCAAATAAAATATAGAATGTCCAGTTTAATTTGCATTTCAGATAGACAATGAATACTTTTTTAGTGTAAGTGCTGTATTTTATTTGCTAAATCTGGCAACTCTACTTCTAGGCAAAGCTAGAAGGAAAGCCAAACGTGGCAGAAGTCAGCTCAGTGAATGTGGCAGGACTGTGAGATAGTTTTAGGTTCTGTGCCTGGGTTACCCATTTCTATCTGCCTCCTTGGGGATGCCCAAGTGTTTTGGAGGTCAGGGGTTCTGCTCCCGTGAGCAGTGTTGGTTCTAAGTCATGCGTGGTCTCTCTTAGAAATGCCATGCACATTCTTCTTAAACAGATGCTGTGATGGCTAATTTTATGCATCAGCTTCGAGGGTGTTTTTGGATGCGATTAACATTGAAATCAGTGAACAGATTGCGCTCCATAATGTGGGTGGGCCTCACCTAATCAGTTGAAGGCCTGTCTAGAACAAAAGACCAGCCTCCCTGAGCACAAGGAATTCTCTAGCCGACTGACTTCAGACTTTATTTGCACCATCAACTCTCCTGGGCCTCTACTTACTGGCCTACGCTGCAGATTTTGAGCTTGCCAGATTTCATAATCACACGAGCCAGTTCCTCATAATGAATCTTTGTCTGCGTCTCTTTTTGTCTCTCTCTATGTGTAACATGCAGAGGGTGCCAGAAATGTACACACACTTTAAGAAAAGAAAAAACTGTATTAAAATTGTCACACTCAATATATACCAAGTAATGAAAGATGAATACAAGTCACATTGAACACCTGTTGTAATTGTGAAAGTCAAATGTGACTTGAATATTACAAATTTAATAGTTTTTTTCTTTCTTAACATGTGTATACATATTTTGGCACCCTCTGTATACACTGTATTTGTGTGTGTGTGTTTGCTTTTGGTTTTGTTTCTCTGGAGAACCCTGACTAATATAAACCCCCAATAGCTGATTAGGTTTAAGCTTCCATATTGGCAATACCATCTCATTTCCTTTTGCTTATCATCATTTTCACCCCCACTGCTGGCTGATCTCATTTTTCTCTTAATACTCAGAAAGGTTAAGAAACTTGCCCAAGGCTAGCCAGCTGGGACTTCATCTCAGAACCTCTGGCTTCACAGCTCACAGGTATCCTGGAAATTGTTCCTCATTGCAGCGGGTAGCTCTTGAGTAAAGAATGCTGGGGTTGGCATCAGAAGATTTGGACCTTGTTCAGTAACAGAAACATCCCAGGTGGGGTCACAGTCTGGGAAGGGCTTTGATGCTTAGGAGCTACGAATGTACAGCAGCTCCTGCAGGTTGATCCAACAGAACCTCTCAATAAACTAAAACTCTGGCATGCAGAGTGAGCCAAAGCTAGGCCTTGTGAGTCATGTCCTGGCCCCAGGTGGCACAACAATTAAAGAAGCAGGTTTGGGGGCCAAAGGCAGGAGATTCTGCCTATGCGAACTCAGGACAGGTGAGGGTCCTACCCCACCTCTGCAAAACCAGTCGTGTTTCCAGGCAATGCCTACATTCATCTGGAATATTCAAGGGGCTGGGGGGATGGAGGCATTATGACTTCAAATCCGCCAGGCTGGGACCAGGAACTGATGGGAGGGAGGGGACAGGAGTTGAATGAACACTGTCTGTCCTTAAGGCCAGCCTGGTGGGAACTGGACATTTTTCTTTACTAGCTGTGTTCTAGGGTATTATGAACTAAATGTTTCTGTCCTCTCAAAATTCATATATTGAAACCCTAACCCCCACTATGATGGTATAAGAAGGTGGGGCCTTTGGGAGGTGATTACATTTAGATGAGGTCTTGAGAATAGGGGCCCTTGATGGGATTAGTGTCCTTATAAGAAGAGGAAAACTGGAATGTGTTCCATCTGTTAAATGAGAACACAGTGAGAAAGTGGCTATCTGCAAACTAGGAAGAGATCTCTCACCAGAGAACTGAATAGACTGACACCTTGACCTTGAACTCCCAGCCTCCCGAACTTTGAGAAATAAATGTTTGTTCTTTAAGCCCCCTAGCCTGTGGTATTTTGTTATAGTAGCCCACGCTGATTAATATATGGGGTACCTAGAAAATCTCTCACTCTCTTTTTTCCTATGGAACACTTCACGAATTTGCGTGTCATCCTTGTGCAGAGGCTATGCAAGAAAATCTCTCTTATTAGCAGTTTTCCTGTGTTGAAATGTCTTAGAGAATATGCACTGGTTTGTCTACCTGTATGTTCCTTTTATTTTTTAAATGAACTTCATTGATGTATAATGTACACACAACACGTACACATTTTAAGTGTGCAGTTGGATGAGTTTTGAGAAATGTATACACCCACTTAACCACACCCCAGTCAATGATATAGATAATTTTCATCACCATGAAATTGTTCTTGTGTTCATTTGCAGTCAATCCCTTCCCTCCACCCTACTCCTAAGCAACGCTAATCTGCTTCTCCTACTGCAGATTAGTGTTGCCTGTTCTTGAATTGCATAGACATAAAATCATACAGTACATAGTCTGTTGTGTCTGGCTTTTGTTTAATATAGTTTTTGAGATTCATCCATGTTATTGCATGTATCAATAATGGGTTGCTTTTTATTGCTGAGTAGTACTCTATAATATAATTGTTTTTCTCCTGTGGAAGTATTTAAAATTTATGTGCATTTGATTATATATATCATTCTGGTTTTGAGATTTTTCATGAAGCATAGGTTTAAGGTTCACCCATGTGGCTAGGTGCATGTCTAATTCATTGCTATTAAATGCTTTGGGTTAATCCACAGTGGGCAACCCTCAGGTTTTACCTAAACACTCCCTCAGTGATAGATGTCCAGCTTGGTCCTCACCACAAAAAAACACTGCACTGAGCGTCTTTTTACAGTATCTGGTGAACTTCTGAATTTCCGTGGCATATATGCCCAGGAGGGAAATTGCCAGGTCATTGTCCATGTCTTTACTGAATTTATGTCAAAAGTGCCAGCTTCCATCTCCAGGATGGCTATACTAGCTACACCCCCACCAGCAATGCAAGAGGGCTCTTGAAGCCTTGCTGCTCTCTAGCACTTGGCATTATACAGCTGTCTAACTTTTGCAGTATAATATATAAACAAAATGACATCTCATTCTTGTTTTAATTTGCATATCTCTGCAAATAATTTTGAGCACCAAGTGGGTTTCTCTTTTCTAGACTGCCTGTTCATATTCTTAGCCCAGTTTTCTATTGGTGGTGCTGTTTTTCTTTGTGTCGATTTTCAGGTGTTTCTCATATATTGACATGTTCGGTGGTTTTGTTGCTTTTAGAAACGGAAAACATTTTCTTCCATTTTGGCTGTATATCTACTCTTTGTCTGTGGCATCCTTCAATAAATAGAAATCTTTGATTTTGAAACCATCAAATTTCTTCTTTTGCTTTATGGGTCATGCCCTTGAAGTTTTATTTAAGAGGTCTCTCCCTGACCGTAGAGATCATAAAAATATTCTTCTACATTTTCTTCTGTTAACTTTATAGTTTTCACTGTAACTTGTAGGTCCTGAATCCACAGGGTCCTCATTTATTGGTGGTGTTAGCTTCGGATCCAGTTTTAATTTTTCTCATTTGGTGTACCAGTTTTTTTTTTGTTTTTTTTTTTTTAACCTCCATGCAGGTGATCTCCAAAAGCTTGGCTCTCATATGAGTAGTTTGAAAAAAGAAATCTCTTAATTAGAATTTGGACTTGTTATTCAAGTATGGCATACATACATAAAAGTGTTCAAATCATGGAAACGAAAGTACAACTAAAATAGAACAGTGCCTGTACCCCAGAAGGCTTCTTCCTGCCCGTTTTCTTTTTTTTCCTCCTGCCCATTTTCATTTAATACTCACCATCAATTAGTTTTGCCTTTGATTTTTTTGTTTTTATGTTTTTTTGGCCCATATAAATGCTTTTATGTACTCTTGTGTCTGATGGCTTTTACTAAGTGTTGTGTTTGTAAGATCTACTCTTATTTTTATATCTAGGTGTAGTTTGTTCATTCTCATTGCTGTACATAATTATTCCACAGTTTATTAATTCCACTGTTGATGGGCATTTAGGTAGTTTCAAGGTTTGGGCTATAACAAACGGTACTGCTATGAAAATTCTGGCACACATCTTTTGATGAACTTACGTATACATTTCTACTGAGTCAAAGGGTATGCATATATTCAGCTTTAGTAGTTTTTGCCAAATAGTTTTCCAAAGGAGTTGTACTAATTCACCCTCCTACACAACAGTATGAGAGTTCTAGTTACTCCACAACTTGGCTAATTCAGAGTATTTTCAATCTCTTTCATTTTAGCCATTTCTGGCAGTGGGGGAGGGGTATAGTAGTATTCATTGTGGTTTTAACTTGCATTTCTCTAATGCCTAATGAAGTTAATCACCTTTTCATATATTTGCCACTTAAATATCTTTTTGTTTTTGAACAGAGATAAGGTTTCACTGTGTTGTCTAGGCTGGCCTTGAACTCTGAGCCTCAAGTGATCCTCTCACCTTAGCCTCCTTAGTACCTCTATAGGTCCATACCACCGTGCCCAGTTTACTAATATCTTTTTTTGTTTTTGAAGCATCTGTTCAAGGCTTTTGCTCCTTTTTCTTTTAGATTGTCTTTTTCTTATTCATTTGTAAAAGCTCTTTGTATAACCTGCATATGAATCCTTTGTCTAATATACGTATGGAGAATATTCACTGTGTTGGTTTCTTTTTCATTCTTTTAATGTCAAATAGTCCAACTTACTATCTTCTTCTTTCATAGCTAGTGATTTTTATGTTCTGTTAAAGAAATCTTTGCCCAGACCAAGTCATGAAGATATTTTCCTGTAAAATCTTTATTATTTTATCTTTCCTGTTTAGATCTATAATTTTTCTGAAATTGATTTATGTCTATGGTGTGAGATAGGGATCCAGATTCATTTTTTCCCAGTTAGATATGAAATTAACCCAGTACCACTTATTTAAAAGATTATCTTTTTTCTACTATAAGAAATCAGGTAAACTGAATATGTGTCTGCTCTGGATTCTTGATTCTTTTTTATTGGTCAGTTCATCTATACTTGTGCCAGTACCTCCTGGTATTCTCCATAGTTGGCGTGTGTATTCTTGATTACATTAATTTCAGGCACTTTACAGTTTTTTTTTTTTTTTTGAGACAGAGCCTCAAGCTGTCACCCTGGATAGAGTGCTGTGGCATCACAGCTCACAGCAACCTCCAATTCATGGGCTCAAGTGAGTCTCCTGCCTCCGCCTCCCAAGTAGCTGGGACTACAGGCACCCACCACAATGCCCAGCCATTTTTTGGTTGCAGCCATCATTGTTTGGCAGGCCCGGGCTGGATTCGAACCCGCCAGCTCAGGTGTACGTGGCTGGCACCTTAGCCCGTTCAGCCACAGGCACCGAGCCCACTTTATAGTTTTGTGGCTATCATAACCAATTATTTTTATTAGTGTATATTTTATTATAATTGTGTTACATTATTTATAGTTATTTCTGGAGTAAAGAACTGTTACGGATTTTTGAAGGTTGACTTTCTAGTTAGAAAACTTATCTAATCTCTCATTAAATTCAGGAGTTTGTTGATTGTATTTTTATTTCTAGATAGATGATCACATCACTTGCAAATAGCAAGTTCATCCTTTTCCTTCCAAAAATTATTCCTCTGTGATGTTAATTCTGTGTGTCCACTTGACTATGATGCCTAGTTTAGTCAAAACCAATATAGCTGTCACTATGAAGCTATTTTTAGGTAAGATTGACATTTAAATCAGTAGACTTTGAGTAAAGCAGATTACCTGTTATAATGTGGGTGGGCCTCAATCAGTTGAAGACCTTAAGGAAAAAAATAATAATATCCACTGAGGAAGAAGGAGTTCTGCCTCCAGACTGCCTTTGGACTTGAGATTTATTTATTTATTTATTTATTTTTCTTTGAGACAGAGCCTCAAGCTGTCACCCAGGATAGAGTGCTGTGGCATTACAGGTCACAGCAACCTCCAATTCCTGGGCTCAAGTGAGTCTCCTGCCTCCACCTCCCAAGTAGCTGGGACTACAGGCCCTCGCTGCAAAGCCGGGCCATTTTTTTGGTTGCAGCCGTCATTGTTGTTTGGCAGGCCCAGGCTGGATTCGAACCCGCCAGTTCAGATGTACGTGGCTGGCGCCTTAGCCCGTTGAGCCATAGGCACCGAGTCTATTTTCTTATTTTTTTTTGAGACAGAGCCTCAAGCTGTCACCCAGGATAGAGCACTGTGGCATCGCAGCTCACAGCAACCTCCAGTTCCTGGGCTCAAGCGAGTCTCTTGCCTCCGCCTCCCAAGTAGCTGGGTCTACAGGCGCCCGCCACAATGCCCGGCCATTTTTTGGTTGCAGCTGTCATTGTGGTTTGGCGGGCCCAGGCTGGACTCGAATCCGCCAGCTCAGGTGTACGTGGCCTTAGCCCATTGAGCCACAGGCGCCAAGCCAGGATTTGAGCTTTAATATCAGCTCTTCCTTGGTTCCCTAGGATGCTGGCCCTGACTGCAGATTTTGAACTTGTTAGCCCACACAATCATATAAGCCTACTCCTTAAAATCAATCTCTCTCTTTTATTCTCTCTCTCTTTCTTTCTCTTATTCTCTTTTTCTCTCTCTCTTCTCCTTGCTCTCTATCTCATTATCCACCTATATCCTATTGGTTCTGTTTCTCTGGAGAATCTTGACTAATACTACGTATGTGTACAACCTATTAATTATTTTCATTCTCTATCATTGGTTAGGATTTTCATGCTATAATATGTATTAAAGAGTAACAGTGTTGAGGACATCTTTGTCTTATTCACAATCTTAAAGGGAAAGTGTCTAAAGTTTCTCCATTAAGTATGTTTGCCACAGGTTTTGATGCTTAACTTTTTTTTTTATAATTTTATTGAATCATAATTGTGTACATTGGTGCAATCATAGGGCACAATGTGCTTCATATACAATCAGAAATATTTTGATCATACTGTTACAGATAGCCTTCATGCATATTCTTGATCGCTATATAATTGATGCTTAACTTTTATCAAGTTAAGAAAATTGTTTTATATTCCTAGCTTGCTAAGTAT
>CAUYON010090890.1:0-36510 GCA_963573935.1 Arctocebus calabarensis
TCACACAAAGGTATCAAGTCCCACTCTGTGGAACTGATAAATGTTACCTTATGTTGAAAAGGGGTCTTTGCAGATATTATTAAAATTTTTAAGATGAGGCAATTCCCCCAGATCACCTGGGTGGCCCCAAATGCCATCACAAAGACTCTAGGCAAACACGTAGAGGGGACGATCCTCGGAAGAGTTGGAGACTGGGCAGCCGTGGAGGCTGAGCGGGCATCAAGGTGGCCTTGGGTTGAGACTGTCAACAGCCCTGGAAGTTAGAAGAGGCAAAGAATAGATTCTTCCCTGGAGCCTGCAAGAGGGAGTCTGTCCCTGCTGACACCTTGATTTCAGACTCCTGCCCTCCAGAAAGTGATAGAAAAACTTTCTATGATTTTAGGCCCAAAAACCAAGTTCACGGCAATTCGCTATAGCTGACTCAGGAAACTAATACAGTATGTTCTAGCAAGATGAGAATTTGGTGAACAAATACTTTTAGAGGCAGCCCAAGATTCTCTCAGAGATGGGCGAGTCTGAATAATGAATTTTAGTCTCTGAAGTCGAATAAACTAGGTCCACATCCTGTGTGTTTGCACCGCTGACGAGCTCTGTGATTTTGAACAGCTCCTCAGAGACCTTGCGATCACCCCTGTGTCTGTCTGAGGGCTGCAGCAGGAGGCTGGATGGAATCTGCAGACCCTGCCAGAGCGCAGGCGAGAGAAGATCAGGGCTACACGCAAGGCTGTGGGAGTGGGTGGGAGAGGCAGGCACAGACAGGGACTGGAGAAGCAGCTGTCGCTTCTTGGACCTGCTCAGAGCCACAGTGTGAAAAAGCCCTTGCATGGTCCTCGCTGAGCTTCATGATAATTCTATAATGTAGATCCTGCATTATAATACCTCTATTTATAGATAAGGAAACGGAGGCACACAAAGGATAAAAAATATTCCCAAAGTCATACAGCAGATGAGGGGCAACCAAACCTTAACCTTTACACTGAACTTCAGTGTAAACACTGCACCCAATAATCCTGTGCCATCAGAGGCATGCCTGGTGGGGAAAGGAATATCCAGTACAGGTGAGTGTTGAGTGAAGGTAATTGCAAAACAGTAATAAAACGGAGTAGAAGTCAGGTGGTGTTTTGTTATCACCAGCAGCCAGTGATTCTGAACAAAGTCAGAATTTTAATACTCTTGCCTGCCAGCTCAGAGAGCTCTCAACATCCCCCTTCCCTTCAAATAGTTTGGGACTATCCAAACACATTCCCCTTCCCTTCGGGATGGTTTTGGACTATCCAAAGCCATTTAGAAGGGCAAGGGAGACAGACACGCCCTTGTTCGCTGGGTGTGTTGGTCCCTTCTGCTCCTGAGAGAAGACTCCTCACGTGCACCCTCTGTAGCATCTGGTGTAACCAGCCCGTGGATGCCTCATGCGCACCCCCCATGGCATCTGGTGTAACGAGCCCGTGCACTCCTCACCTGCACCCTCCGTGGCACCTGGTGTAACCAGCCCGTGCACTCCTCACCTGCACCCTCCGTGGCACCTGGTGTAACCAGCCCGTGGACTCCTCACGTGCACCCCCGTGGCATCTGGTGTAACCAGCCCGTGCACTCCTCATGTGCACCATCTGTGGCACCTGGTGTAACCAGCCCATGCACTCCTCACATTCAGCCTCCGTGGCACCTGGTGTAACCAGCCCATGCACTCCTCACGTGCACCCTCCGTGGCACCTGGTGTAACCAGCCCATGCGCTCCTCACATTCACCCTCCGTGGCACCTGGTGTAACGAGCCCGTCCACTCCTCACATTCACCTCAGTGGCACCTGGTGTAACCAGCCCGTGCACTCCTCACATTCACCCTCAGTGGCACCTGGTGTAACCAGCCCGTGCACTCCTCACATTCACCCTCAGTGGCACCTGGTGTAACCAGCCCGTGCACTCCTCACATTCACCCTCCGCGGCACCTGGTGTAACCAGCCTGTGGACTCCTCACGCGCACCCCCCCACCCCCCGTAGCATCTGGTTTAACCAGCTCTGCAGATCATCACTCAGCTTCCTGGCAGCAACCTGACATTTTGTTACTAAGCCATCAGTCCCCCCAGATGACCCTGACCAGAGGCAATAGATTGGCCAGGACCCATATAGGCCATCGGGGATAAATGTGCCTGTGTCTAGATGGCCACTTTTCTGCCTCTGATTCATAACATGCATGTCCTTTGCAGCCTCACCACCAGTAACGCCTTGTAAACAAAAAACAAGCTGCCCAGCCATGTGCCCCTGGCTTTCAAATACCTACTTCTCCCCAGACCCTTAAGTTCATAACTCCAACTGCTTATCTTCATTTGAATGCCTGATACACAAATCAAGTACAAAACGGCCCCAAACTGGTCGTGAATGCCTTACCTTTTTGTCCTGACATGGAAAGCACTCTGTCCACTCCGACCAGCCGCTCAGCTGACAGGTGACTGGGGTAGGGGTAGCAGCCCGACTTACTCTCCTAAAGAGAGGAAAGATCCTGCATCAACTTTGAGATGCAAAATTTAAGAAAAGGGGAAAATTGTCCACATTTTCCTTCTAGGAAAATATGGTTTGTAAGAAATGAGGAATGAACACCAATTGTGCTCCTACAATATGCAGGGGTGGTGCTAGAGGGTTTGTGTAAATTATCCCTTTAATATGTATCAGTCCCAGATGGATGAGTACTTTAGAAGGGTACCAAATTTTAGAAATTTTTAGAAAGCCAAAGCAGCAGATAGCCCAGTGGTTGGGACTTGTGGTGCCATCAGAGGGTTGAGCGAATCGTAACCCCTTGCTGGTTTTGACCCATCGGTGAAAATGTTAAAAACAACATTAGCTAATAGGGTTACTGAAATATGATGAAATGCTTGTGTTTACTTCAGGCTGGCTTTTATTATTACATGCTGACATTACATGGGTTATCTCACTTAATTCCTGTAACAATCCCAAGAGATAAATATTAGCCCTATTTTATATACAGTAGAGGAAACCTGAGATTCCTAAAAGCTAAGCAAGCCCTAAAGTCAGAGCCCGGAGGTGACAGAGGCCAAATTGGAAATAGTTGGTTTGATGGGAAAGCCCACTTCCTACTGCCCACAGTGATGCTGCTTTCATTTCCCAAATCTGCCAACAAAAACGAGAGAATGTTTCCGAGGCCATGATCCTTCCTTTTTCCCGTTTTGCTTCCTTACAGGCTAAAAATCTCACTCAGGGTGAGGGTGGCAAGCCATGAGCTTGCCTGGATGCAAACATTCACCTCTCCCTGTAGC
This sequence comes from Arctocebus calabarensis, assembly GCA_963573935.1. Lineage (NCBI taxonomy): Eukaryota > Metazoa > Chordata > Mammalia > Primates > Lorisidae > Arctocebus > Arctocebus calabarensis. Next base: position 3,268 of record CAUYON010090890.1, read on the forward strand.
ATCATCACTGCTGCAACTATTGCTACTATTCCAACTTCAACGCCAGGTGAGCCCACTGGGCAAAGGAGGAAGGCTGCCCAGCACCACCAGAATTTCCAGTCTCAGAGAGCCAGGCAGCCTCTTCTGTGAGGAATGACGCAATTAGGTCCCAAGTACAGGGGAAAAGATACTTCCAATCTCATGCTAATTATGTAATGAGCTGCTACTCTTGATAAATGATGATGCCAAGGTTGCAATCCTAGGTAAGGAGCAGTGGAATAGTCAGGAAAATTATGTGTTCATCTTTAATTCTGGCTCTTCAACTTTTGATTTCAGGACCCTTTTATACTTCAACTACTTATGGAGGACCTCTAAGAGCCTTAAGTGGGGCAGACGTATTGTTACTTACAGAATTAAAAAAAAGAACTAAGACATTTAAAAAATGTTTATTATCTAAAATTACAATACCGACATCATTTCTTGTTACTCTAAATCTACATTTCTGCCAAAGTTTGACAAGTGGTGATTTCTTATGTTAGTTACAAAGTAGAATCTGAAGTATATCAGCGAATTTTTTGTACTCTTGTTATATTAAAGTCCATTGGTGTATAAACACTTTGAATGGATCTTATGCTCATGTACTGTTTTTATAACATCGGGCACTAGAAATTTGGAAAATAATAGTTCACTGAGTAGGTATGTCTTAGAAATATTAACACATTTTACTAGATAATATAAAAAGAAATCAAACTTGTTAATATCACCAGTGATCTTATTTGGCAGTTTGGCAGTTATTTCATCAAGTAAAAATGATGTTCCAGGAAAAAAGTGGACTTTGTGGATTGTTTGTGTCCCCCCCCCCCAAATTTATGTGTTGAAACCCAATCTGCAATGTGATGATTTTAGGAAGCAGGGGATTTGGACATGATTAGGTCATGAGGGTGCAGCCCTCTTGAGTGAGATTAGTGCCCTTATTAAAGAGACCACAGAAAGCTCCCTCGCCCCTTCTACCTTGTGAGACTATGGGGAGAAGACAGCCCCCTTGAACCAGTAAGCAGGACATCCCCAGACACAGAATCTGCCAGTGCCTTGATCTTGGACTTCCCAACCTCCAGGAATGTGAGAAATTGATGTTTTTTGGGTAAACTACCCAGTCCAGGGTCATTTGTTGTAGGAGCCCAAACCAAGACAAATGGCTTCCTTGACTTACAACTCAAACAATTGCTTTTCCTTAAAGCAACCATCATACTCAGTGTGGGGGGAATTCTTCATGTACTCTTCCATTTTGTCACATAGTATTTAAATAATTTTAAGTAACATCCATTCAAGTTTTGAAGTCTAATTCAATAAAATTAACAATTCTTACTGCTTCAGTAATGACTTTATTAAATAAAACAATTTTTTTCTGTGTGTTTGGTGCCACTGCCTTGATTTCCACCAAGGCCCCAGCAGCTACCTTTAACCACCTGTGCTTTTGTACCAACACTGCAAATAGAAACACAGTGAAAAGAGCAAATAATATCTTAGTATTATTATGGAAATTGTTTCAAACTCACAGATGCCCTAAGAAGATCTAAATGACTCCCTGGGGTCAGCATACCACACTTTCAGAAACTCTAATTTATAAGATGATACTAGCATATAAGGTCTGACAACTAAGTTTGTGAACATGCCCCAGAAAAAGTGCCAAATAACTACATACCTCATTGCAAAGTTACCTTCAAAGTACTCCCATTGGGAAGCTCTGCACCAATGCCAGTGCCTAGTGCATTCTTCAGAGCACTTTTCTAAGGTGAGTTCCCAAACTTAATTGTTGGATGTACAACAGTCCTGATGTCCATTTCAACAGAAGAATTCCAAAACTGCTTTGAGGAGTGGACTGGGTACTAGTGTTGGTGCATAGCTTACAAAGGGGAGTACCTCAAAGGTGACCATAGTGCTATTAAGTTTCTAAACTTAATTGTCCAACCTCGTACAGTAGTTCTCCCATCTTGCCAAAGAAAACTTGGGTCCCTGGCTCACAACCTTTCTACCTCACTCTGGGAGATGGATTAGTCCTATAAATGAGCCATCCAACAGCCTGCCCTTCTAGTTACTTCTTCTCACTAATCTTCTCTTCAATAAACTCCCTCTAGTTTATCTGCTCGAGGATTCCCACTGTATCTGTTTTTGGACTCCATTGGGACCTCTGTTATCTTGACATCTAAGCTTCCTTCCTATCAGTAAGGACCTACCCGTCTTTATTTTCCTCTATTAGAAGTTTTGATTCCATGATCTATTATTTTTAAATATCACCTATATGCTAAACTCCTAGCCCCCTGTTGCCTGGATTCTACCTACCTGTGAAGCCCAGCTATCTCTTTTTCCATTTTCGTTTACTCCTAGGTATCTTTCAGTCTCATTGTAAACATCAATCCCTTGGGGAAATACTCCCTGATGCCCAGACCGGCTAGATGCCTCCTGTCATATGATTTGCTCAGTCTCTACTCATCTTCTCAACACTTAATTATCACACTTGCAATATTTGTATACTTTCTTTCTTCTCCACCCCATTTTAAGCTATATGAGCAAATGTGCTGTGTATATTTTCTACTGAACTGCCAGCACCTATCATGGGCCAGGCCCAGCCTCAGTAGATATTTATGAAAGAGAAAAAGAAAGAGAAGGGAGGAAGGAAAGGAAAGAATAAAACCAATTTCTGGCAAATAAGCAGTGACGCTTTGGAGAGATTTATTTGAACCAGTCAGAATCTTAATAAATAATCTCAGTATCTAAAAATTGAAATGGTCCTAGGTTTGGGTCCCATGTCATTTCTTCAATAAACTAGCCCAAAAGTAAAAGTTTGAAGTGTGGGAACATGGAGAAAGAGGGAGGGGGAAAAGAAGGGACAGGGTGAAGGTTTGGGAGCAGGAAAGGACTTTATGTTAGTTTTCCATCTCACTATAGAATTGTCAAATCCATGTCACTGCGAGCCCACAGAGACTGCATTATGGTGTCAGACTGGAGGGAAACAGTATTAATGGATGGAAGCAACAGCCCAGGCAGAGGATGGCTGTGCTGCTGTAGTTTTAAAAGCTTTGTGGCATGCTGTCTAGACAGAAGCACACTCAGGAATGCTATCACCGAGGCCAGAGCGCAGAAGCACGCCAGGACCATTCATTAAGTCATCCCGGGACTCAGGCCTTTTAGCCAATATCAATATGACCCATATTTTCTCTTATCATTCCAATGAATTTTTTAATGTAGATCATTTTTTGATGATTATAAAAGTGACATATTCTTATTAAAGAGAACATGAGAAAGATTATAAAAGAAAAAAATGCCCTAAATCCTACTAACATTAATATTGTGTTATGTTTCCTTCCACTCTTTGTTTTTCTTTTTTTTTTGTTTTTGGCCAGGGCTGGGTTTGAACCTTCCACCTCCAGTGTATGAAGCCGGCGCCCTACTCCTTTGACCCACAGGCGCCACCCTCCATTCTTTGTATTCAAAACATAGTTGAAGTCATACTAACTACTATATTTTAGAGCCTAATTTTCCACTTAATAGTGGAGCTGAAATGTAAACTATTTATGGTGGCTACTCATTACTCCACTCCCCTCATACTGAACAATTAGTGATTTTGAACTGGTGTGCTGTTGAGAGGATCTTAGATGTGTCATGAAAATTTTTAAAGATCGTTAAATAATTTTTGAAAAAAAAGTTCAAAGCACAGTAAGTGTATTCTTTTTTTTTAACTCTTTTTTAAAAATCAGCATAATTTAAGGGTGCCACGGAAGTTTAACTATAGATTCAAGTGTTCAGTGAGCTAAAAAAAGGTCGAAAAACACAGAATTAGACTCTTGAGCCCCAAGTTGGGCTGTATTCTAAATTAGTTACTGAAGATATAGCCTAGAGAACAGAATGACTGAGTTGAAGAGATTTTAAAGTTTGTAACACATATTGCCAAGTGACTTTCCGAAAGAACTACATCAATTTTTTTTTTTTTTTGAGATAGAGTCTTACTATGTTACCCTTGGTAGAGTACCTGGGAGTCACAGCTCATAGCAACCTCTAACTCTTGGGCTTAAGCGATTCTCTTGCCTCAGCCTCCCAAGTAGCTGTGAGTACAGGCTCCCGCCACAATACCCACCTATTTTTGTTGTTGTTGTTCTTGTTGTTGTTGCAGTAATTGTCATTGTTGTTTGGGAGGCCCAGGTTGGGTTCAAACCCAGCAGCCTCGGTGTATGTGGCCGGTGCCCTAACCACTGATTAATTAAGGAACCATTAATAATTCTGTGACCTAGTAAATCTTGGCAAATATTTTCAAAGCATCTCCCAGCTGCTGGAAATCTATGCAATCAGCAAGACATTTACTAGGGAGCACAGGAATTCAGGAGTTTTTATTCTAGTCTTTAGCTTACCCCCTAATTTGCTGTGTCACCATGAATGAACAAGTTACTTTAACTATACAACTTTGAATTTTTCATTGTAGAACAAGCATGTGGTCAATACAGTGCTACTGTGGAGTTTCTCAATGTACCCAATGAAATCCTAGTTCTGAGAAATGCACCAGATCTGGGGAAAGAAGAGAAGGAAAGTTCCACAGTCAAATACTTTTGCATTTAATATGTCGTTCTTGGAGATTTAAAATGCCCAATAACATATTAAGAATTTCTCTGAGAATTTTTGCATTTTAATTTGCTCAACCCAGCATTTCCTGAATTTCTTTATGGAGACACAGGGCATTTCTTTTTTTCATGCAACATCTCTTTGTGAGACTATGCAACACAATCAAAGAAACACGGATGTAACTGAACGAGGCTTAGAGTCCATCAAACATGCATTCGAATCCAGTTTCTATCACTCACTGAACTTCAATTTTCCTATAGCTGAAAAACAGGGAAAATGGCTTATGAGACTGCTCTGAATGTGTAGTGAGATCAGGTCAGGTCCAAGTGCAAACTTGGAGTACATGTTAGCGTCTTCTCTCCAACCTTCTCCAGCACGTACACGTACATCAAGCCTCTCCACCTTCATCAAACATGTATTGAGTGTGCTATGTCTAAGCCAGGGCCTAGTGAGATGCTTAACAAACACCTTTTAAAATAGACCGGCATATTGGTCAAAGGGCCTGCCTAGAGTTGCACAAACTACCTGCAAGTCAAGGGCTTGACCCCAGAATGTGGCCACCTCAGCAATTTAGGAAAAAAAAAAAATAGCTACCAACCTTAGGCCAGAAGGTCAGAAAGCTTAAGTCTGATCATTGCCAGGGAGGTCATCCTAATAGACAGACTCAGCTTCTATTCAAATCTGATTGTCACTAATCACATCTTCTTGAGCCAGTTCCATTCAGTTACCTGGAAATTATATCACCAAACGGAGGTTTTGTAAATTTGATGTTGAAAGTTGCTAGTCTTCAGTAACCTCCACAATGCTAAATCCCATGAAAAATATTCTTGTTTTTCCTAGAGTTTTCTGTGCTGTGTTTGGGATATGGTTTATTTGTCCCCACCAAAACTCACCTCGAACTTTGGTCCCCATGGGACAATGTTGAGCCTAGTGGGAGGTGTTTGGGTCATGGAAGGGTTGGTGCTGTTCTCAGAGTTGTGAATGAGTCTAGTGCAGGCTAGAAGGATTAGTTTTCTTGAGAATGGACTAGTTTCCATGCAAGTGAGTTGTTGTTCTTTTTTTTTTTTTTTTTAATTGTGCAGAGGGGAGGGGCATTCAGTCCTTCTTTCCTCATGGCAGCCAGGACATTGCTCAGTTCCTCCCACTTCCTCTTCTCATGGATGTGTGTCCCCACTCTTTTCTTGATGAACTTGAGGGCCCGTTTGTCCCTGGAGGCCTTGAGTAACTCCATGGCAAGCATCTCCTATGAAGCAAAGCCACACACCTATCGGAACATGTCCACACTAACTTCGTGTGTTGGATGAGGTGCCTGTGGTGGTGGCTGTGCCTCGGTTTGCTCACCTTCTTGGTCACCTTATGGCCCTTGTTCTGACCCATGGCCATGGAGTAGTGCACAGCCATGGCTGCGGACAGCAGCTGGAATCTCCGATGGTCCTCATCAGGAAATTCTCTAATTTATTCTTTTTTATTTCAGTAGATTTAGGGGGTACAAGTGGTTTTTGTTACATGGCTGAATTGGTGGTGAAACCTGTCCTTTTAGTGTCCCGTCCCTGAAATAGTGTACATTTTACATAATAGGTAACTTTTCATCTCTCATCCCTTTCCACCCTTCCCATTCTGAGTGTTCAATATTCATGGAGTTACTCTGTATGCATACACATAGCCTAGCTCCCACACATAAGTGAGAACGTGTGTATTTGGTTTTTCATTCCTGAGTTACTTCTCTTAGAATAATAGCCTCTAGTTCCATTTGAGTTGCTGCAAAAGACATTATTTCATTCTTTTTTTATGGCCAAGTAGAATGCATGGTGTATATGTGGTGTGTATGTGTTTGTGGAGGGTTTTAATAATCAACTATTTTAGAGCCTTGAGGAGGTAAAATTCATGTCCTTTACTTCATGTAGCATCTGTGCTAATGCCTCCTAAAATAGACTATTTTAATAGCTGATTATTTTAAATTGCATGTGAACTATATGGTCATGCTGTATACACACACACACACACACTCCACATTTTCTTTACCCACTCATTGGTTGATGGGCACATACAAACTTATAAATGCAAGTGCCTTTTTGATGTTGTAACTTCTTTTCCTTTGGGAACATACCCAGTAGTGGGATTACTAGACTAAATACTAGATCTACTTTTATTTCTTCAAGAAATCTCCATACTGTTTTCCATAGAGGTTGTACTAATTTACATTCCCGTCAACAGTGTGTAAGCATTAATTTGTTTGCCTTACAGAATTTAAACTATATCAAATGATCACACAAACTTCTCATCTAGAAAAAACACTCCATGAGAGCTGAGAGCAAAGACTTTGTCTTTCTTATTCTCTGTTATCTCCCTGGGGCCTATAACAGTGCCTGACATATAATGGCAGGCATTTAACTCAGTAAGAGTGGATATGTTGATTAAAAAGAAAAGTCCTCACTAGATGCTGTACAGAGGCTGATGCCATGCTTTCTGCAAGCCCACAGAACCATGAGCCAAATAAACCTCTCTTCTTTGCAAACTATCCAGCCTCAGTTATTCACTGATAGCAAAACAAGATAGGCAAAGACACCCCCTATTAACTACTTTTTCCTTCATGAAAATTTTCCTCCTTTGGACTTCTTCAGCATACTTCCTTGCTCTCTTCCTAACTCTGGCCAGTTCTCTTTGTCTTCTCTTCTAAAAGAGAAAATTCCACAGATTACAATCATATCTTTCTTCTTTCTTCCTTTCGCTCTTTTTACCCTTGAAGAGGTAAGATTCATGTCCTTAACTCCATGTAGCATCTGTGCTAATGCCTCCTTAATTCAGACCTTTGACCTAGGCCCCTCCTCTGCAATCCTGTTTTGTTTATCCAGCAGCCTCATTTTATAGCTCTACTAGTTGCCTCTTGGGCATGGAAAACTTAATGGCTCCACCTCTAAACTCCTAATTTTTTCCTTTAACCAGCTCATCTCTTTCCTATGAGTTCTTGTAGGCCAAGGCCTTTCACTTCACCTTTCTCTAATTCATTATTTGCATAGCAATCAGGATGACATTTTAAAATGAGAAATCAGATAATATCCCTTTTTTACAAGACCCTCCAAAAGCTTTATTCTTTTGTGTGTGTATGTTTACTACACAAAGACTAAAATCCAAATTCCTCATCATGGTGTTCAAGGCCCTCTGGGATCTGGCCTCTGTCCTCCTATTTGATGTCCTCTCACAGCATAATTCCCTACTTTCACACTGCTCCCATCCTCATGTCATCCTCAACATGATGCCCCGAACATGTCATCTCAAACATGTCATCCTAAACTCATCATCCTAAACATGCATCCTGAACATGTTATCCCAAACACATCATCATGAACATGTCCTCCAGAACACAACATACTGAACATGTCATCCTGAACATGTCTTCATGATCACGTCATCCTGACCATATCATCCTGAACATGACATCCTGAACACGTCATCCTGAACATAACATTCTGAACATGTCATTCTGAACATATAATCCTGAACATGTCATCCTGAACATAACATTGTGAACATGACATCCTGAACATGAAAATCCAGTCATCCAGAACATGTCATCCTGAACATGTCAGCCTTAACACGTCATCCGGCACATGACATTCTAAACATGTCATCCTGAACACATCCCCCTAAACACATCATCTTGGAAACGTCATCCTGAGGATGTCATCTTGAACATGACATCCTGAACATGCATCCTGAACTTGTCATCCTGAACAAGTCATTTTGAGCACAACATCCTGAACAGGACCTCCTGAACATGTTATCCTGAGCACGACATCCTGTGCACATCATCCTGAACACGGCATCCTAAGCACGTCATCCTGAACATGATATCTTGAACTTCTCGTCCCAAGCATGACATCCTGAACACATCATCCTGAACATGTCAACCTGAACATGACATCCTGAACACAACATCCTGAACACGTCAACCTGAACATGTCATCCTAAACATGACATCCTGAACATGACGTCCCAAGTATGACATCCTGAACACATCATCCTGAACAAGTCATCTCGAGCATGATGTCCCAAGCATGACATCCTGACACATCACTCTGAACATGACATCATGAACATGTCATCCTGAACACGTCATCCTGAACATGATATCCTGTACATTACATCCTGAACATGTCTCCCCAAACACATCATCCTGAACAGGACATCCTGAACATGACAACCTGAACGTGACATCCTAAACATGACATCCTAAACATGTCATCCTGTACCTGACATCCTGAACATGTCATCCTGAAAATGATGTCCTGAACATGTCATCCTGAACACATCATCCTGAACACAACATCCTAAACACATCATCCTGAACATGATATCCTGAACATGTTGTCATCCTGAACATGACATCCTGTACATGCCATCCTGAACATGTCATCCTGGACAAGTCATCCCAAACCCCAAACATGTCATCCTGAGCATGTCATCCTGAACATACCTTCCTGAACATGTCATCCTGAACACGTCATCCTGAGCATGACATCCTAAACGTGACCTCCTAAACATGTTATCCTGAACAAGTCATCTCAAACATGTCATCCTAAACATATCATCCTAAATATGTCATTCTGAACATGACAAGCTACTTCCCACAACAGGAACTCAGCGCATGTGATTGTTTTCCTTTTTCTTGTCCACACAGCTTCTCCCCACCACCCTTCCCATCTCGTTTTAACCACCCCCTCCACAGAGAACCCTCCTCACCAGACTATCTTCAGATTGTTCTGATATCCTCTATAAAAGAATCCCATTTTTTTCTTTCTTACATATTTACTGACTGATTCCATCATTACATCGTAATTTCCATGAGTGTAGAAACATTATCTATTTAGGTCACTACCTAGCGTCTGTCTAGCATACCTGTAATATTTATTTACTAAATAAACAAACAAATGAATGAATGAATACAAAAAGTCTACTTGTGCCAAATATATAAATACAGAACTTTTAGCATGTGCTTTGCTCCCAATTGTATCTGCATAATACTATTTCCTTCACACTGGATGCTAAGCATACTTTATGCATTTGGCCAGACCTTTCCACTTCAGTTCATTTTTTTCAAGGTAGCTTTCCTTGACCTGTCTTCTCTATGCTAACATAGTGCCAGATATATAGAGCATCCAAGATATTATTCCCACTCCTAGACTACCGGTCCTGGGGGCCATCTATCATGTCCATATCTCTTACCAATGTACCCTAGATTTGAGCACAGTACCTGGTGTATTGTGGGAACTCAATAAGCAAATTTTTGCATTAGTATCTTCTCTCATTCAATCTTAAGATAGTTCACTAAAATTTAGCAATAACACGTATAATAATACATATTATTATACCCATTTTACAGATGAGTAAAACAGATTCATAAGGAAATGAAATAAATTAGGTCATATGAGCAGTAAGTGGTGATTCCAAGATTCAAACCAAGGCTGTTTGACTTCACAGCCTATGCATCTTTTTAGCATTCCCAGATGTAGTAGGAAGGATTTCTGACAAAATAGAAATTGAGTCAAAAATATAATTTTCTAAAGGCTTACCATGTACCAGGTTCTGTGCTAAGCACTTTATGAAAACTTTCTTAACTCCTGAAAAGAATGCTATGAAGTATGGATTATCCAATTTTATAGATTTAAAAAATTGAAGCTAAGAGAGTTTAAGTAACTGGTCCAAATTCTATAGCCACTAAGTTGTGAGGCTAGAACTTAAACTCAGGTTAATCACACTCGTAGCCCAGCCCCAGGGCCACATGAAACATAGTGAAAGATTAGTTATTCTGAACAAGAGTCTTCACATGACCAGGACACACTTTTGAGTCACATCCATTACTGCAATTATTTATATAATCAAAAATTTATGTTTCCTAAGTACATATTGATTTTCAGTCATCTGAACAACTTTTGAAGATAGTCACATGGCCTTCACCTAACGTTCTTTGGTAAACATATTCTGATGACCATAAAGGCAAAGAAATGAAAAGGAAATTCATGATTAAAACTTCTTTAGGGTCTACTGACTACGTGGCCTATTAAAAGAAAGCAAAAGTCTTTTAGATGCTTAGGTGATTGACCTCTATGTTTGGGCTTTTCATTCTTATTTCAACAATTCCCCAAAAGAATTGTTTTTCATTGAATTAAAATACTTCTGCACAGCCGAGGAAACAATCAACAGAACAGATAGACAACCTACAGACTGGGAGAAAACATTTGCATGCTACACATCCAGTAAAGGGCTGATAACCAGAATCTATAAAGAACTCGAGAAAATCAGCAAGAAAAAAATCAACACCTTTAAAAAGGGAACCAAAGACATGAACAGTAAGCTTTTCCAAAGAAGAATAATTAATGGCAAATAAAAATCTCAAGAAAATCCTCAACATCACTAATGATCAGACAAATGCAAATCAAAACCACATGGAGGTATCTGTTAGCCCCAGTGAGAAGGGCTTTCATCAAAACTTGCAAAGCAACATATGCTATATAGATGTGGAGAGAAAGGAACACTTATCCACTGTTGGTAGGACTGCAAACTAATACAACCTCTGTGGGAAATAGCATAGAGATACCTCAAAGCACTAAAAGTAGACCTACCATTTCATCCAGCAATCCCATGACAGGGTATTTACCAAAATGAAAAAAAGAAATGTTGTTAAAATGACACTTGCACTAAAATGTTTGTTGCAACACAATTCACAATCACACAGATGTAGAATCAACCCAAGAGCCTATCAATTCATGAATGGATTAATAAAATGTGGTATTTATATACCATTGAATACTACTCAGCCAAGAAAAGAATGAATACCTTTTGCAACGATCTGGATGGAACTGGAGTTCCTTTTCCTAAGTGAAATATTGCATGGATGGAGAAATAAATACCACATGTACTCTCTATGTAATAGGCCAACAGCCCCCCCAAAAGACCCAAGTCTGTCTCAGCCTGTCTCAGCCTGTCTCGGCCGTGGTCCCCAGCATGCCCCACTTTGGGTTAATTCCGAGAACAGGTTTCAGAATGAGGAAGTTCTCTGTGTTTCCAAAACCCCTAGCTAAACAATGGTGGAAACTTACTCAAGTGAGTAATTGTAATTCCAAACTGTAATTCCTCCTTGTGCCAACCACCATGCAGCACCCCCCTGAGCCAACCACCATACTGTAACCCACCCCTGAGCTAATCATCACATTCTGCTTCTGTATTTGCCTACTTGACACATTAGCACAAAAAGGGTATAAAAATCAGCCTATGCCTCTCTTTGGGGCCGCCCACTCCTAGGAGTGGTGGTCCCCTGCACAGGTATAATAAAATCACCCTCTTACTTATACCTGAAGTGGAGTTCGAGTTTTTTCTTATAGGTGGCGACAGGTACAACAACTATTAAATTTGAACTAACCTGTCAGCACTTATATACACAGACAGAAATAAAACTCAATGGAAATCAAGGAGAGGGAGAAGGGAGGAGGGGATGGGTAACATCCTATCAAATGGTATACATTATCTGACTAATGGTATAACACATTATCTGGGTGATGGGCATAGTTATAACTGACTCAGCAGTACAAAAGCAATCCATGCAACCAAAACATTTGTACATCCTTAATACTCTGAAATAATAAGAAAGAAAAGTATAGAAAATTTTAAAAAAGAATTCTATTTTTCATCAATGGAAATGTTGGGTTGAAAATGTTATGAAAATCTTTGGATATCTTAACTCTAAATTAAATGTTTGTCATACTTGGAAAATGGATACTTATTTTTGAAGTTTTGTTTTGTTTTTTGGTGGGCGGGGGTAGTAGTAGTGGTGGTGAGATACAGAAAGCCTGACTGTGCCAGTAGGTAGCTGGATGACTTAGAACGTTATCAAATTACTTTATCTCAAACCTCTAATGGGGGGAATAATTAGTAGGCTATAACAAGAATTAAATTGGCTAATATTTGGGAAATGCCTAGCAGAGTGGTCTTGCTGTATTGAATACTCCTCTTCCCTTTCTAGGGTTCATTTTCATTATTTGTAACATTGTTAAGCCTAGTGGGCCTAGGCTAAGACAGAAAGGTGTGAGGCCTAGGCTATAATGGAAAAATTAAAAATAAAATAAAATAAGTCTACTTCACTCCCAAGATAGATGGGAAAGTACTAATTAATTTCTTGCTTCTAGTTCACTCTGAGTTTCTTGCTTGGCTAAGTCCCTGGGAAACAGACCAGGAGATATCAACTGTTCCCTGACTGACTTTTAAACAATACCAGGTGGAGAAAGAACTGAAACTAAGGTGTATGGGGGAAAATATTAAAACAAAGATGTCTGATGTATGACTGACTAACCTCAAAATTCTGCTTCTGTACAAGGCTTGCTTGTTAGCCTACCTGGATGCACCTGGACAGCCTGCGTGCCAATCAGGATGCAGACCAAGCCTTAAAAACCCGACCCCTTAAGCACTTGGGGCTGCTCTCAGAAACCCCATGGTGGGACACTGAGGCAGTCGCCAGCCGGATCTCCAATAAAAGGGCTCTGCTGTAAATTTGGCTTTTTTGGCTGTGTGGTCTTTGTGGAACTCCCAGGTACAACAACATGAGTAGATTAAATGATCCCCTTCTAATTCTAATGACCTGTGAAGCAGAAATGATGGAAGTAGCAAATGATAACTTTAAAAGCATTATTCGAAATATATTTAATTATTTAAGGAGGATTATGAACATTTTGAGGGAAGTATGAGATTTAAAGTTGCTAATGAAACTTTTAAAGCTGAAAGCTACAATACCTGAAATAAAAAATTCCCTAGATAAGCTTAACAGAGGATTAAACACTGAAGAAAAAAAATTAGCAAACTTGAAGATATAATAATAGAAACTAACCAAAATAAAACAAAGAGAGAAGAAGAGTTGATAAGAAAGAAGGACAGAGCCTTGTGACATGAGGGGCCAAGCACATGAGCCAAGCGCAGAGCCTTGTGACATGTGCTAGCAAGCAGTCTAGCCTCTCTGCAATTGGGCTGTCAGGAGGAAAGACAAGAGAGTGTAGGCCAAAAGACATATTTGAATTAATAATGGCAAAAAAATCCAAATTTCATGAAAATTATAAACCCATACAACATACCAAGGCATATTATAATCTAACTTGCAAAAATCAAAGGTAAAGAGGAAATCTTAAAAGAAGTCAATGAAAAAAATATGTAAGGGACAAAGAATATTTCTCCTTAGAGTACATAAGCCAGGAGATAAGGTGAAGGAGAGAGGAAGAAACCATTCACTTAGAATTTTGTATTTGGCAAAGAGATCTTTCAAAATAAAGACATTTTTTTTTGAGACAGAGCCTCAAGCTGTCACCCTGGATAGAGTGCAGTGGCATCACAGCTCACAGCAACCTCCAATTCCTAGGCTCAAACGAGTCTCCTGCCTCCGCCTCCCAAGTAGCTGGGACAGGCGCCCGACACAACGCCTGGCCATTTTTTGGTTGTGGCCGTCATTGTTGTTTGGCGGGCCCGGGCTGGATTCGAACCCGCCAGCTCAGGTGTACGTGGCTGGTGCCTTAGCCTGCTGAGCCACAGGCGCCAAGCCTCAAAATAAAGACTTACTTAGACCATAAACTAAGAAGAGTTAAGTTCCAAAAAGACCTTCACTATGAGAAATTTCAAAGGGAGTTATTCAAGTAGAATAAAAATGATATCAGAAGTGGTATGATTAATGACATATAACGCTTACAGTAACCACCAAAAGAATTAAATGAAGTAGAATATCTAACATATCAATTTGGAATTAGAAAAACATTTACCCTAAGAGATGATCCAAAACGGGAGAAAAGAGAAACAAAGAAGACCTGAAACTAGTGGAAAACAAATAGCAAAAGGGTATTTTTTGATATGCTCAAACCCAAGCATAACAATAATTACATTTGATGTAAATGCTCTAATTGCTATGATTAAAAGAGATTAATAGACTGGATAAAACAAGATTCCTCTATACAAGGTTTCCATAAAGTTCATGTGCAATTTGCATACTTTAAATTATACTGACATAAGTTAAAATATTGGAAAAATATTCACCGTTACAAACAAAAATCATAAGAGAGCAAAAATAAATCGGTTAGTAATAGAAAAAAATTGGCACAAAACAAGGATGATTTCCAGGGATGAGAGGAGTCTTTCATAATGGTCAGGGGGAAAAATTATCAAGAAGACAGAATAATCCTATAAATTTATATGTGTATTTGTGTATATTTAATAAGAGAGCTTCAAAATACATAGAGCACAAACTTAGAGAAATAAAGAGAAATAGGCAAATCCGCAAATATAGTTGGAGATTGCAACATTCTCCCTCACTCATTGATAGAACCTGAAGATGAAAATTTGAGCAACAGTAACAACCACTTAGATGTAATAGACTTAGAATTTCACCAAAAAGCAGCAGAATACACATTTCTGCTGAGTGCACTTAGAATATTCACTAAGATAGGCCACACTCTTAGTCACAAAACAAACCTCCACAAATAAAAAGGATGGCAAATTTTGTAAACTTCTAAAGCAGCACACATAACTGAAAGGTGTCATTCACATAAAATATGTCATAAGAATCCATTGAATTTGAGGCTGAAGTTTATAATTTTCTTCCATCACCATTGTTTTAAAATGTTTTCTTCAAATAATTCACTTTTTTACTAAGAATTTATAACTGTTAAACATGAGCTTGTAAATTAAATATATACCATTAAAAACGTAAATATGTATCATCTGTTTTCAATGTTTGGATTCATATGAAATTTTATTTTGGGGAGGAAAAGTATTATTGTTTAAAAGGACTTTAAAAGAATGGAAATCTCTGACTGATTTGGAAGATTCAGGCCTATTAGCATACTACAAATTTGACCTGATTCATTGGCAGCCATCGGAGAGGATGGAAATACCAAGAATTATCAATAATCATACGTACGATAATCGTCACGCCAGTGACAGATTTCACCAAGTACAAGGCATTGTGCTGAGTATATGTCACCCATTTAATTCTTGCTCTTAATGTCCTTTCCTTTTACAGGTGAGGAACACAAAGTCATAAAAGTAAAATGTGCTGCCTGAGGTGACACAGCTAGAAAATGCCGGCGCCAGAATTTGAACCTAGTAAAGTCATTTCTCCTTGTAGTTTTTCATGGTCAAAGCCAGTGTCAGACACATTGGCATTAGACACAAAGACCTAGTGATTTCCTACTTCAGCACTTTGTAAAGCGTTTAATTGGTTCTCTTTTGCCTTGACTTGAAATTTGCCTCTTCACTGGTCTGTCTTGTTTGATAAGTTCATCAAACATCAAGACTCTTTGTTCATTTTCAAAAAGGATTACAATGATAAGCTTTTATAATTAAGAGTATCTTGGCAGAGATTTCCTTCTCTGGCCTTTATCTTCTCATTATTAGAGATGAATTTTCTGATTTTTCAGAATTGTATTTGCTTTAAATACAAGTTACAAATTAGCTGTTTATTAAAATGCTTCCCCCCTCCTGAACTATTACTTAAACAAACAAAAAAAATCTCTCTTGTGCTGACATTTAATAAGTACTGATGATTCAAAATTTCATCAACTAACAAGAATTTGAATAAAATAAGTCCATTTAAAATCTTCAGTATTTGGCAGACAGGGACTGCTATAAAGTCCTCCTAAAAGGTGGAATTAGGGCCTACTTACGCACCACAAAATACTTGATATTGTGTAATTAAGAACATGAAGCCAGGTTGGAAATTCAAGGAAATAGAATGCAATGTACCTATGAAAAAAAACTCTTTCCTCTGTTATCCCATAGCCAGAGGTAGGCTCATTTTTAGAATGAAATAACCCAGTATCTCTACAATCCTTTGCTTTTCTCAAAGTGATTTTGCATACAT
Organism: Arctocebus calabarensis; assembly: GCA_963573935.1. Taxonomy (NCBI): domain Eukaryota; kingdom Metazoa; phylum Chordata; class Mammalia; order Primates; family Lorisidae; genus Arctocebus; species Arctocebus calabarensis. Next base: position 19,745 of record CAUYON010090890.1, read on the forward strand.
TATGTCATTTGATCCTCCCTACACCCTTTGAGACAGGTACCTTATGATTCTCTTTTCCAGATAACGAAGTAGAGGCTACGTTAACTGTCCAATATCTCTCACGGGAGCTATCATTTATTAAATGCCTACTATAAGCAGAGTGCATTTTATAGCCAGGACCTCATTTCATCTACTGAAATAGAAGAGGCGTGATTATTCTCTGCTGCTCCTGCTCTTACAGAAGAGGCAGGATTATTCTCATTTTACAGCACGGGAAACTGAGGATCAAAGAGACTGAGGGATTTTCTCCAGATTGCCCAGCTTCTAAGTAATAGAGCTGTGATTTATACATGATCTGACTCCAAATCCAGGGTCTCTTCACTTTCCATCCCCCTTCTCAGGATGAGTAATAATATGAAAAGAGGTTGCGTCCCATCCTAACACAGCCGTAACATAAAAGTGTCTCAGTTCCCCAGCAGGTGATCCCCGTGTTCAGATCATGCAGAGACATATGATTCACTTACTGGTTCACCTTCTCCTGTGCAGTTACCCCAGGCTGACAAGTCATCAAAGACAAGATGAAGAATGCAACAGCAAACATGTCATCTGGAAACCACCACACTCTGTTGCCTCGAAGGAATACAACTGTCTATTCGGGGAATCCGACTAAAAGACGTCTGCAGGCTGGCACCTCTGAGGGCTATCTGATGCTTGAAATGAACAGCACTTACCCAATTTTCATTCAAATGTGTTTAATTAGTAACCAGGCTATCGATTAGCCAAACACCCTAAAAGTGGCCCAGATACCAAAGACCACTGCCCTTTAGACTTTTTGAAAAAAAGTATTCATCTGGGTAAGGAGAGGAAGATAGTTCACCAATCCCAGCTAAGCAGAGGGATCTTGTTTTCAGATGGAGGCAAAATCCAAACCAAGATGTAGTTCCAGAATTGTACGTTCTTCGCAAGGGGCTCTTGCAGCCCATCTGAGGTCAGATGAGTCTGTTTTGCAAGACTGAAACCAAGCAGATGCTGTGTATCAGCTCAGGCATAAAGCCACCAGAAAAAGGTAGGAAATGCTAACAGTAACGAGAAGGTTCTACCCTCCCTTGACCGACACCTGGAGCCTGCAACATATATGTAATTCAATGGGCTTCTCTGTTTTCCTGTAGACATTGGGTATCGTTAAGATCCAGCATACTGTGTCTTGAGGGGACCGGAAGTCTTAAATAGACATCTTCAGACGCATTCTCCAGACACATAACAGCAATAATGGCCACACATCTGCACCGATGCTTTTGTACCTGCATGCAATCTTTTGCTCTTCCAGGAGTAAATTAAATCAATAGAGATAGACAGGTAGGTAGGCAGATAATAATTGAACACCTACTATGTAGCAGGCATTACCTATGTCTCATTTAATCCTCATCAGAAGTATTCGAGGTGGAAAGTATTAACTCAGTTTTACAAATGAAGAACTAGAGCTCAGAGAAATTGATTAACTTGCCCAAGGATGTACATCTGGATCTATATCAGAGGGGATATTTAGATTCTCTCTTTAGCAGGATGATTCACTTTTCATGTACGTGACAATTTTTGTTAAATAATTTGTATGCATAAGAACTGTGTGTCTGATTTAAATGTGGAGATTGGGTGAAGACACCCAGTCATTATTACTATACCTTCCTTTCCTCCAATTCAGGTAAAAATTGACAGAAGCGAATGCTAATTCTGGGTCCTGAAAGGTCTCTCAAGCCTCTAATTTCCAGGTCTCTCGTCCCTGTCCCTTTCTTTGTTTTCACTCCTTCACCTTTGTCCACGGGTCACCCAGTCATGATGGCTATTTCACAAAGCTTTATTGAAGAGGTGGTGGGATGCAGAGGTGTCCTACCTGGACCTCCTGGGGTCAGCTCAGGGGGACACAGCTGAGATCCACCTCTTTCCCCATTCCCCTCCTCCCTTCCCCATACAGAGGCAACGCTCCTGACACAGACCCGCAGAGCCCCGTCCCTGTGGATGTATCTCCTCCCCCCACACTCCCCACAACTTTTCTCCTGGGGAATAGACCTCACTGCTAAAGTGTTCTCACTGCCCTCCCCGACCTCTGAAATCCTGGAAAATTTATTTTCTTCTTCTTCGTACATAGTGGGTCATTATGAAAGTTTTGAGCTGCACAAAAAGCAAAAAATGTGACATCTATGCAGATGGAAAAAAATGAAGCCCTCCCATCAACACCAAGAAGCCGAGCAAGGTGAAACTTGCACGGGACGCTGTACAACTATGAATCACAAAGGACGCTTCCTCCTGGAAGTGAAATAATGGACCACAACAATCTGTCTCAAAACTTTCATAGTAACCGGGAGGCACCTGTGGCTCACAGGAGCAGGGCGCCGGCCCCATATACCAGAGGTAGTGGGATCAAACCAGGCCCTGGCCCACAACTGCAAATAATAATAATAATAATAAAATAAAAACTCTCATAGTGACCTACATACAACCTATAGTATCTTTCTTGCTAAACAAGCTTTTTCTTTTTCTGTCGTTCTTCCATGTCTGTTCTTTTCTTTTTTTTTTTGAAACAGTGTCTTACTCTTTTGCCCTGGGTAGAGTGCTGTGGCATCATAGTTCACAATAACCTCAAACTCTTGGGCTCAGGTGATCCTCTTGCCTCAGCCTCCTGAGTAACTGGGCCTATAGGTGCCAACCAGGATGCCTGGCTGGTTTTTCTATTTTTAGTAAAGACAGAGTCTCTCTTGCTCAGGCTGGTCTCAAATTCTTAAGCGCTAGCAATCCACCTGTCTTGGCCTCCCAGAGTGCTAGGATTACAGGTGTGAGCCACTGTGTCTGGCCAACAAGCTCTTTCTTGAAATTTCTCCAATGCCCTTTCTCTCCTTGTCCTAGAACTCAGCAGAAGTTTAACCCGAGCCAGCTCACGACCCCTATCCCCCAGCATAGCCACATCTTCATCCTCACCATCTTGGACCCTTCAGGCCCTCATCTCTCTCTGAAGCTCTCCCAACTGACCCTCGTGGGCCTCCATTTCTCCTTCCTACAAACCTCCTTCCACGTCACTATTCCTCTTCAAGAAAACTGGGGCAAGTAACACCATTCTCCTGCTCAGAACGCTTCTGTGGCTCCCCCGTTGTTCGTAAAATTAAAACTCCATATTTCTTTATACATGGTTCTTTAGTTATAAATGGTTCTCCACCCATGTTTGCACCTCGTCAGCCATGACCCTCCAATTGTCCCCCAGTACAGGCAGGGTGTCGGGACCTTCCTCACCCGTGGCTCCTGCTGTGACCTTACCCAGGCCGGGCCTGCCACCTGAATTTATCCATTATCTCCTCCCTTCCTGCCAAGCGTCTTCTCAAATATCATGTCCCTCCTGGGTCCTTGGCTGATGCCTCGTTTGGACGGTATCTCCTTTTATCTAAGCCTCATAAACATGCTGGCCCCCCTTTTAGTTTTTGCCTCATATTTTGTTTTTATAGAGAACGGGGTATATCTGGAGAACAAATATTTCTTTAATGTAAGTTCTGTGTCTGAGTCTTCTGCGTAGTCACAAATAGCACTTCACATTACATCCTTTATAAGAACTATTTCTTGATTGAATGAATAAGCAAACAAGGCAATTAAAAATAGGTGACGAGGCTCAGTGCCTGGAGCTCAAGCGGCTAAGGTGCCAGCCACATACACCAGACCTGGCAGGTTCAAATCCAGCCTGGGCCCGCCAAACAGCAATGACAACTACAACCAAAAAATAGCCGGGCATTGTGGCAGGTGCCTGTAGTCCCAGCCACTTGGGAGGCTGAGGCAAGAGAACCGCTTAAGCCCAGGAGTTGGAGGTTGCTGTGAGCTGATGCCACGGCACTCTACCCAGGATGATGGCTTGAGGCTCTGTCTCAAAGAAAAAAAAGGTTACTATTTCATAATACTTACAGGTATTTTCTCATGCAATCCTCAAAATCATCTTGTGAAATAAATATTATTATCCCGAAGAGACTCCTGAGAGGCAGAGAGATGGTGATTAAAGTGGGATGGGAAAAGGAACCAAGATGTACGGAATGTACGGAGCTTTGCATAACGTGCCTGACCTTTTACCTGCCTGTTACATCTTCACAGCAAACTCTCCGCGCCAGTAGTAAGACTAACGCCGGCCTGAAGGTGAGGATGTGCGATTCACAGTGATTAAGCAATTTGCCTGCAACCACACGGCTGGTGAGTCTCAGTCATGGATTTATAATCCGTCCAACTGCAAATCTGGAGATCTTCTTTGGTCTGGTCATGTGACTGCTAAGCCATGTATCAGGACTAAGGCTGGACCTTCTGGCTCCAAGTCCACTTCTCAGTCCATTACGGCTCAGCAGGGAACGAAGCCGATTTGTAGGGGACGAAAAAAGCAAAGTGAACGAAGAGATTTTCGCAAGAGAGAAGCTAAGTCAGATGGGGTTGTTGGCGCCGTGTGTGTGCATGTGTGTGTGTGTGCGTGTGTGCCTAAGTGTGTAGGCGCATGTGTGCACGCATACACGCATGCTGTGATGAGGGTGGGGGCACCCATCTGCTTTCAGCCCAAATGTTGTAAGATGAATGGGAAATGCCAAAAATTTGTTAGGTTTGCATATGTGGATTTCACCTTAATTGTAGCGTTCTGTTATCAAAGATAGATAGTCATAAAATGCCGCGCAGAGTAGACGGCGAGATGACAATTCATTTTGAAAACACATTGACTGTCTTGAAAACACATTTAAAAACACATTTCACTGTCTCATCAGCCCATGAGCTATGGCCTCGGAACGGAACCTGGCCTATGTAGGCTGAGACTGCCTGCTAGCTCAGGGTGATAGCGAGACCTGTGCTCTCTGGGAAGCTTTTAGAAGCTCTACACCCTCCCCCCCACTTTACCCACCCCTGTGCTGGCCTGCAGTTTGCCCCATTAGAATAGGAGATCAAAATTCTGCTAGTCGAATGCAAATGCAGGCACTCTTCAGAGTGGAAAGAACACAGCTTCAGGCCAGCAAGTGCCATCAACCAGTGTCCTAGCCTTCATTCCCTCATCTGTAAAATGGATAAAATGGGTGAAACTATACCTGTCTAACAGGATAGGATTTAATACTAGATGAAGAAATCTATTCACGACTGGGCATGTTGACCAAATGTTGCCGCCTTATTTAAAAAATGCTTCCCCTTTCCAGTATGGTTTTCCCCATTTATATGCACAGAGCTTTGGTGTAAATTCCAAGAAAGCTGAGAAGGAGAAGAAAGGAGTAACCTGATAAGAAGACTGTTGAGGAGGATGGCAAGTGGGAAGTCCAAGTTCAGGTGTTTGGGACTGGTTTTGAGACCTTCTGAAGGAAGGATGCTACCAGCAGAAATCTGATGGTATGACTCCAGCTGTAACGCCCAGCTGAAAAAGTGGCAGAGAGCCCCCTTCCCTGTCTCTGCCCAGGTTACAGGACCATAACGGCCCCTCAAGGGTTGAAAACTTTGGGAGCAACTGGACGTAACAATCTCAACTTGGACATGGCCAATGTCAAAATGGCTGCACGAAACTTGAAGTCTGTCCCAGCAACTTACTAAGTGGCAGTCAGCGTGGGCCCCCAAGCAGACAGTTCTGCAGGTTTGTTTGTGCTATCTCTGTGGGGGCTGGGTGTGTGCGTGCATGTATGCACATGTACCAAGACATGATATTCTGTTCCCCGACTGGAGAAATCTCAAAGTGTTCAGCACAGTGCCCGGCACAGTCCGCAGACAGCAAGTAAGCATCTCTGCACGGCCTTCCCCAGCCTCCCCCTCCACCCTTTGTAAGATCACATGTCTATTCTATCTGTTTTTCCTCCTGATTGCCTCATCAGTCCCTGGCTGCAAGCAACAGACATTAGCAGGGGGTTTTGACGGGAAATGAAGTGGGGCTGGTTTAAGTAATTGGTCTCAATCAGAGGCTTTACAGTAGAGGGGCTATTGTATACGTCTGGCTCTCCCCACTTCATACTGAAGCACTGGATTTGCATTTAAGGGGGTGGGATAAGAGGGAGTCAGTGTCTGACTCCTTGGATAGAAATTAAAGAACTTTTCTCAAAAAAGAAGTTCAGCATTGTAAGTCACACTGGCCAAATTGAGGTGGTCCTTTGGGAAATCTGTCTTGGAATTTGGCTGCAATGAAAACTAGAATGAGTTTTGAACCTGAGCAAATTCTCCAGGTTTTATCCATTGATTATCCTCTTCCCTGCCATGTCTTCATTCACAGCCTAGAGCAGGGAGTCCACTCCTCAGTTCACATAGGGTCAGACCACTGGTTTGTCAGCCTGTCAATCACCCCTCTGTGAACTCCTAGAAGGCAGAGCTGCACCTGCCCAGAGGGTGTGTACACTAGATCTGTGAGAATTAGTGAACAGGAGGGCTGCTACTGCCCCTTGTACATGCAGTAAGAAAGCATGGTGTGTGCAGAGATATGAAAACAATAACAAAACCAACTGGAAGTCAGCTAGCTTCGTGTGGTCACCATGCTCAGGCAATTCCAAGCATGTCCCGGGCAACATCCTCTCTGCCCACTTTTCCCGACCTCCTAGCACCACAGGAGATACCTCTTTACTGTCTGTTTTTCTGATGCCCTGCAAGCTTCTGGAGGGCAGGGGCCATGATTTAAATCATCTCTGTATTCCTAGTGCTGACACATGCTAGGTGCATATGTTTTATGCAGTTATAGGAAGATTGCAGCTTTTACGTCCAACATACCTGAACTGAAATCCCAACACCACCGCTAACAAGCTGGGCAACTTTGGGCTAGTTATTTCACCACTGTGCCTTAATTGTCCCTCCTGTATAATGAACATGCTGGTCATGAGGTTTATCAATCCATATGCTATCGAGGTGTGTGTGGGGGCATATACATGTTTACGTCATACATGCGCAGGCAAATATGTAGTCAATGTTTGTTGAATTGGCCTGAATTAACAGGCATCAAGATGCTGCTTCTCTCTGTAATTCTCACTCCTGCCCTTCTGGTCATGACTCTTTGTTTCAGAAACACCCACTGCAGCCATTCGGTCTGGGCTTGCTCTCAGCCACTGCCCCTGACCGGGGCTGACCAGAGTCATTAATGGCGTTTGACCTCGGAGTTGATAGAGGTAACTCAGGTGTGTGCTGTTTTTCTAGTATTTTAGGTATTGTTATGTCATAAGCACATTTACTGTTTAAATGAGGTCCCTTAAAGAAATTGTAGCCTTTAAGTCTCAGACGGATACTGACCCAGAGGATGGATGGCTCAGAACCTGAGCTGGGAGAGGCTGGCCACTTTTTCTCTGTCTCAATCAGCGCTGTGCAGACATGGCGGTCAGGGACGGCATGCATCCTGTCTGGACTTGGGTTTGGGCACCGTGGCAGGCACTGAGCCCTCAGAGATGAAGGGAACACGTCCCTGCTCACCTCATTGCCGGGCTGAGCATTGAGGGGACAGCGTCAGAGAGGGTCCACCCCCAGTTGCCTACATGAGACACGGGAAGGGGACATGGAGGCAAGTTGATATGGAAGTTTCTTTAGACAGAAGGGACGGAAGAGAGATTATTCCAGACGCCGGGAATGTCAGGAGAAAAGGCAGCAAGAAGTCCAGGAGCAGGGCCGGCTTGAGGAGGGTCAGCCAAGTACACCTTGAGGAAAGGAGGGCGGGAGGACGGGCCAAGGCCACGGTGAAGGGCTTGGCTTTTGTGGTTTTGTTTTTGCGAAGACTGAGAAGTGGTGGGGCGGCACCTGTGGCTCAAAGGAGTAGGGTGCCGGCCCCATATGCCAGAGGTGACGGGTTCAAACCCAGCCCTGGCCAAAAAAACTGCAAAAAAAAAAAAAAAAACCTCAAGACTGAGATGTGGACCCCACCTCTAAGCACGGGAGGCACTGCCGGACTGATGGCAGCTGCTGGGCCTCATGGCCAGACCTGCTCTTCACACCTGCAGGAGGCACCGGGTGCGGGCTGAGCTCAGACCGGCTCCTGGGGGCTGGAATCCAGGCGTCTGCCACACGAGCGGAATCCTTGGAGCCAAAGAGAACAGAGGGCACTCTGAAGCTCCTGAGTCAGGCGCCTGGAGCCTTGACACCAGTCTGATGAGCACCCTGCATCAGCTTGGGACTGTCACTGGACGTCTCTGCACTTCAGTGTCCGCACCTGAGGGCTGGCTCATCTCCACCGCCTCCTCCAGTCTGAAATCTTAGGCTCCTGTAATCCTGATCTCCGAAATCCTTGGAACTATAGGAACTGCTTCCTAAACATACATCCATATATGTATTTCAAACCATTCAAGTCTCTCTTAATACTTTTATTCGAGATTCGTCTTCCCAGGAGACACTCCGGCTGTCAGTCTGTAATTAGACTTCTCGCGAAGCCAGGCTGTGTGCAGGGAGAGCTGGCAGATTAGCTCACCGCACACGCATTTGGCCAGTCCCCTTCCCGCCCGTCTTTGTTCCAGTCGAGTGGATTTCAGCGGCTCCCGGGTGAATGTTGATGCCGCCTGTGTACGCAATTGCAAGAAAAACAATAACCATGTGTGCCCCCCTTTCTTGAGAATGCTCAGGGTTTCACTTTTCAAGCATCTTTGTGACACAGCATGGGGCGTGTGGCAGGGAGGCAGTGGGAAGGGACTGGAAGAGCTCAAGACGGGACGTAGTTTTAAGGCAAACTCAGCCACTACCTTGCAAAAGTCACCAGCTCTCTGGTCTTGCGTATGTCCACTACAAAACGAGGCTGAGCACACCTGCCTTGCAGGCCTGCGGGAGACAGTAATTGAGAGAATGTACATGGGAGCCGCTGGTAAAGCTCTGTGCACAAGGGGTCCAGCCCCGAGGATTGCACAGGAGCAGGGAGCCAGGGCAGAAGGTGCAAAATTCTTACGAGCATCAGAGACTAAAAAACAGGAGATGGGTCCAGACCGGATGACCCTGAACTCTGAAGGCAACTGTGCTGAAATTAGATGTATGTAGGTGTTCAGCTAAGGGGGCAGGAAGAAGAATGTAGCCATCAAGAAGGCAGGTGCTGGGCGGTGCCTGTGGCTCAAAGGAGTAGGGCGCTGGCCCCATATGCCGGAGGTGGTGGGTTCAAAACCAACCCCGGCCAGATACTGTAAAAAAAAAGAAGGCACATTCACACAATACTCCCACCACCTAGAGGGGGCAGGCACTAACAAATATTTGTTAAATAAAAGAATGAACCCTGTGAGGTTTATAATCACCCTCGTAGCTTTTCTGGAGGATTACAAAGAGCGAGTAAACTGTCTGAGGAATTTGCACACATTCGTTTGTACCAATTATTTCGATCTCTACTGCTGTGTAACCAACTCAAAACTCCGTGGCTGGGAATGGCACAATGGAAAATTATTCAACCATGAAAAGAAGGAAATCCTGTCATTTGCAACAAAAGGGATGAACCTGGAGGACATTATGTTAAGGGTAATCAGTCAGATACAGAAAGATACCACGAGTTCCCCTTCTCATGTGGGAGCTTAAAATAAATTGAAGTCGTGGAGACAGAGTAGAATGATGGGCGGGAAGTATAATGGGGGTGTAGGGGGCATCTAGGGGGTGGTTAATAGATATAAACACGGAATTTGGAAGAACAAACATCCAGTGTTTTGGAGGGCGATAGGGTGAGCATAGATAACAATAATGCAATGGCTGGGCGTGACTGTTCACGCCTGTAATCCCAGCACTTTGGGAGGTCCAAATGGGTTTAAGGCCAGGAGTCCAAGACAAGCCTGAGCAAGACTGAGGCCCCCATCTCCACAAAAACATAGAAAAAATAGCCGGGTATAGGGGTGTGTGCCTGCCTGAAGTCCCAGCTACGCTGGAGGCTGAGGCAAAAGGATCATTGAGCCCGGGAGTTCAAGGTTTCAGTGAGCTAGGAGGACATCATTGCACTAACAACGTTCCTAACACAAAGAAATGATAATTTTTTTTTTTTTTTTTGCAGTTTTGGCTGGGGCTGGGTTTGAACCCGCCACCTCCAGCATATAAGGCCAGCGCCCTACTCCTTTGAGCCACAGGCACTGCCTGACTATAAATTCTTAAGACGGTGGGTATCCCAATTACCCCGATTTGTCATTACCCATTGCATTCCTATATCAAAATATCACGTGTACCTCCTAAATATATACAACTATTATGGATTGATAATAATTAAAAAATGTAAAATTTTTTTTAAAAATGGGAGCAGCACTTAGAAAAGTGCCTGGCACTTAGTTGCTACTACTTAAGTATTAGTAATATTTAATCATTAGTAATAACTAATTATAGCATATGATTATTATCATTATTATGTTTCTTACATCCACTGCTTTCATTTTGTTGCATATGAAGTAAGGACCCCCAGGCTAGGGAAGCTCTGGTTCCCGATGGCACCTCTCTGTGTTACCGAAACCTCACAGTCGTATTTGAGCAGCTGGCCAGGCGACGAAATAAGAAGTTGGATCCTCTTTCTCGTCTCCCCTCGCTCATTTGTCTTTAGTTACCGTGGACATGGGTGTGCCTTTTTCTTGTTTCCAGAAGTGGTGCTGGAACCCAAAGGAGAATTATGGGTTTCTATAAGGGTCGATCCACTCCACAAGCATTTCAAGATGGACACAGGGGTTCGGTTCTGGCAGGCGAGGTGCTGAAGGAGGTCTGGGGGGCGACTTCCAGGGAGACCGTCTGCTCTGATGAAAAGAAAGAGATGCACAAGAAGAGGCCTTAGAGCCAGTTGTGTGTCTAGACGTGGCCGTGTCAGGGAGAGATACATAGAGACACCCTTGTATATCCCAATTATCACCATTAAAAAAATATGCACAAACATCATTGATGGAAAAAAAAAGAGTGTGCCCAGGCTGTTCTCTAGTCTCAGAGAGAAAGGGACAAATGGAACAAAATGGTCCAGCAAACCCCACACTTTCAACTTGAAATAGAGGTGCTGAGTCAATGCCAGACTCAGCCAGCTCACCCTACACCTGCCACAGCCTGAAGCAGAGCTGCACAGCTGCCCCGGGGGCTCTGAGAAAGAACGTGGCTTAAACCTCTGAGTTTTAGGGCGGCGCCTGTGGCTCAGTGAGTAGGGTACCGGCCCCATATACCAAGGGTGGCAGGTTCAAATCTGGCTCCAGCCAAACTGTAACAAAAAATAGCCAGGCGTTGTGGTGGGCGCCTGTAGCCTAACTACTTGGGAGGCTGAGGCACAAGAATTGCCTAAGCCCAGGAGTTGGAGGTTGCTGTGAGCTGTGATGCCACGGCACTCTACTGAGGGCAAGAAAGGGAGACTCTTTCTACAAAAAACAAAACAAACGTAGTCCCAGCTACTTGGGAGGCTAAGGCAAGAGAATCGTCTAAGCCCAGGAGTTGGAGGTTGCTGTGAGCTGTGATGCTACGGCACTCTACTGAGGGCGATAAAGTTAGACTCTTCTCTAAAAACAAAACAAAACAAACAAACAAAAAATCCTCTGAGTTTTAAACAGTTTTAGTATTATTGAGACACCCGCTCTCCAATACAGCATCTTATTCCATGGTGCACGGTCAACTGAGCTGCAGAATTTGAGGTGACAGCACAGAACCACCCTGATATGGAGGGTGGTTAAGAAATGTCTTCAGGGGGTGGCGCCTGTGGCTCAAAGAGTAGGGCGCCGGCCCCATATACTGGAGGTGGTGGGTTCAAACCTGGCCCTAGCCAAAAACTGCAAAAGAAGAGAAAAGTCTTGAGGGAGGTGCCTTGGCGTTTGGAAACACACGAAGACACAGCCACTGCTTCCCTGGTTTCTGGGCCGTGCTGGAGTGTCCCGTGTGTGGAGAAGTGTGATTAGAACAAGGAGGTTACAGTACCACACAGGGTCTCTCCCCATTGCTGAAAGTGACCCAAATGCTGTGGATTTGCCAAAAAGATACAGGGAAGTGGATTTAGACAGAGCTTAGCAGAAGGCAGTGACTGGAAAATAAATGAAACCGTATCTGGTTTGTAGCCCTGGTTTGAACTGTTCAATCAACCCACGCCACTTAGCATTTCTCTCTGCCTGAAACCTCAGCATCTGCTTCAAAGTGGAGATTTTATTGTGCATTTTTTCCCCTGGACCATCAACAAAATTGCAGACACTGGTCTTAATACGGCTTCCTTTCTACTTATCTTTATGTTTCATTTCCTTGCTTTGTGCCAATACATTGTTTGCGTGCCTGGGTTTCACGGGACAAACCTTTCAAATGGTGTTTGTATACAAAATTTACACCTGCTGTCTCGGAGCTTATGGAAACCTCTGAACTTCTTGGTGGAGTGTGATAAACGCTGTTATTGCTAAAATTAAAATTATTAATGGCAGCAATAGAAGCAGCTACCATTTCCTGAGTACTTTGTACACGCCTGCCTCTGCAAAGATACTCTGCGTGCAATTTATCTGATCCTTATACCAGCCAACAAGGTGGGTAATATTACTTCACGTTCTTCCAATAATAATAAAGCCACATCTGCTGGATGCTGCCTCTGTCCCGGGCATTGGAGTGAGCGCTCAGTGCCTGCTGTGGCAACTGCGGTGAGTGCAATGGTTACTTGCCCATTTGTCAGGTGAGACAGCCAAGGATCCAAAGGAATAAGGAAACTTTCCCACACCTCCGAGACAAGAGGAGAGAACACCAGGATTTAAACTCTGGTCTGACTACTTCCAAGCCCAAGTTCATTCTGCTTCATCAAAGGCTTTCAGAAACTATATTGCCGTCCCTTCTGACCTGACCTTTTTTTAGCCACAGTAACACTGAAAAACTGGATTACTACATTTGGGATGAAATCTGGTGGCTTCAGTTCAAGGGCAAGCACAAAACAAAAGGAAAGATCTCATGATCTTCCCATAATGTGCAGCTAGCATCCCCCTTTCCCAGCTTCTGCCCGAGAGACCCAGCTGCCATCAGACCTGTGGCATAGGGGACCCCACACCCCTGCAGGGGTCCTGACTGGGGATCAAGCAGTGGGCATTAGCAAAAGAAACAAACACATGGCATTCTTTCACGAACTTTACAATTTACTAATCTCTTTTGTACATTGTAAGTCTTTCATTCGTTCTGGGAAATAAATATCCTTCTCAGTCTATTTGCATATGGAGACCTAGTATGCACCATGCACTTTGCAGAGCAGTTTCAAGTACAACATTTCATTTAAAAAAAATTTTTTTTTGAGACAGTTCTCACTCTGTCCAATCCTGGGTAGAGTGCCTTGGTGTCATAGCTCACAGCACGGTCATCCTCTTGGGTTCAAGTGATCCTCTTGTCTTTGTCTTCTGAGTAGCTGAGACTATAGGTGCCTGCCATGATGCCCAGCTAGTTTTTAGTAGAGTTGGGGTCTTACTCTTCCTCAGGCTGTTCTCCAGCTCCTGAGCTCAAGCAATCCCACAGGTGTGAGCCACTGTGCCCAGCCACAACACCTCGTTTCAATCTCACAAAGTTCTATGAAGCAGAGATGACTGTTCCCATTCTAAAGAAAAGGGAATTAAGGTTCTGCACTATGGAATGACCTACTGGCACCACAAAGGCATTGGTGGAGTTTAGGTGTGGACCTCAGGCTTCAAGAGGGAAAGCCCATGCCCCATGGACCAGGCTACAACAAGAAGTCCCCCCACACACTCTGACCCACAGTCCAGCCTCTGCTCAGTAACACTGCTCTGATGGGTCAGCTGCCTCACCATCACACAGGGAAGCAGATGGCTTGTCTTGTTAATCCGCAGGACATCTGAGCAAAAAGGAGCTTTATCTGGGGCACTGCACCCAAGGAGCCTTGCTGGCATCTCAACCTGCTGAATGACAAGACCCTGGCCTTGAGCCTGAACCTAACACCATAAAGGGATGAGACATTTGGGGGCATTGGGAAGCGGTGCCTACAGTTGGCATGTGGAATAAATGTAAATAACTTGTGTAAACAGAAAGTAAACTGTAGCAGAGTAGTTGTAAAACATGATCTCACATCCGACCGATATTCTTTCTATTAATGTCTCCTCTCTTTGTCTCTGGATTCGGGGACTTCTTGGTGAATAAACGATGCCAGGTTCCAGGCCTTTGTATACTGATGGCTTCTACTCTCCGTCCCGTGAGACACTGGTTCTTCTAATCCAGTCACCATACTGTGAGGAAGCACAAGCCACACAGTGGGGAGACCCACGTGGAAAGGAGCTGACAAGCAGCTTCGCCAGCTGTGTGAATGAGCCTTTGAAAGAGGGTCCCCAATAGTCAACCCAGCCATTGCCGCATAGATCAGGGACAAGGTGTCTCTGCTGAGTCCTGAGCATATTGCAAGCAAAAGTCATTATTGTCATTTTTAAGCCACTGTGTTTCAGAGACAAATTCAAGGCAGGCAGACCTAATATCCGTGAAGCCTAAACCACAGAGCAAGGTCTTCATATTGCCGATCATTCTGAGATCTCCCGGAAATCCTCTTGAACAGATGAAGAAACTGACACTCAGAAAGGATTAATGACCTGCTTGGAATCCCAGACCTGGCAGGTGGATCCGAATTTGGTCTGGTTGAGGATGCCAGCCCCAGCCTTATTCACCGAACCACAGACATGACCTTTGCCAGCGTCCAGCAACCGGTTAACCTATTTGCAGCAAGACTTTGCATGAACTGTAAGTGAACAAACATCCCGGATCACTCTGGAGTTTTTGTGTGTTTTATATTTTGTGTTTTTTGAGGCAGAGCCTCACTCTGCCGCCCTGGGTAGAGTGCAGTGGTGTCATCACAGCTCACGGCAACCTCAAACTCTTGAGCTCAAGTGATCTTCTTGCTTCAGCCTCCCAAGTAGCTGAGACTATAGGCACTTGCCACAAGGCCTGGCTAGTTTTTCTAATTTTAATAGAGATGAGGTCTCACTTTTGCTCAGGCTGGTGTCAAACTCCTGAGCTCAGGCAATCCACCTGCCTCAGCCTCCCAGAGTGCTAGATTACAGGAGTGAACCACCATACCTGGCCACCTGGCTCTCTTTCTTCTTAGTTTGAGCGATACGTGTTTGGAAATTGACACACCCAGGTGTGAATTCCACGCTCCTGGGGTAGGTAGGGCACTACTGCCTCAGCTAAATGACTTTCCTGCTGTGTCACCTTGGGCTCATGGCTTAAATTCCCTGAGCCTCAGCTTCTTATCTTACAGATGAGGACGAAAATACCTACTTCACAGAGTTTTTGTAAGAATCTAATGAGAAAATATTATGCAAATGTCTTAATGCAATACATATAGCCCTTAATAAACTCTTTAAGTTGAAGGTCTTTTTCTTTTCTTGAGACAGAGTCTCACTATATCACCCTCGGTAGAGTGCTGTGGTGTCACAGCTCACAGCAACCTCCAAGTCTTGGGTTTAAGTGATTCTCTTGCCTCAGCCTCCTAAGTCGCTGCGACCACAGGTGCCCACCCCAACGCCTGGCTATTTTTCTGTTGCCGTTGTCATTGCTGCTTAACTGGCCCAGGCTGGTTCGAACCCGCCAGCCTCGGTGTACGTGGCCAGTGCAGCAACCATTACGCTACAGGCGCTGAGCCAAGGGTCCCTTTAATTACAGCTTTAGACTCAGAACATTTCCTTTGCTGGTCCTTCCTGACCCCATAGAGAGAGCTCCGTAGTGTCGGAGCAAATCCATCCCGTAGCCGAGCACCATTTATTTTTACCTCCCCCAAAAGATTTAGCCCTCTGCTCCTTCAGCACCTCCAGTCAAGGACAAGAAGGAAGCTCAAACAGCTGGCAAGCTTTGCTCACAAATTCCCCCTTCACGACTGACTGAGCCCTGACACCGGAAAGAAACATTCCGTTGAATCATGTAAATCCCCACTCCTCTCCAAATTGGGTGCTGGAGTGCCTCGGGAAGTGATGTTACAACCTCACTGACTTCAGCCAAGGTAGATTCCAATTGCTCTTGCAAGATAATTCAGCCGGCACCTGGCGGCAAGGGCCCCCTCCGTTCTGATTCAAGAAATTGCCCCTTTGACTGAAGGGGAGCAGTCTCTTCCCCCAGGAGACAGAAGAAGAGAAACCTGAAGCAGTCGGCCTCCTGCAGCCCTGCCCGGCCTCGCAGGTGCAGCCCAGAAACTCAGTACTCACTCGCCTTCTCCCTGGAACACGGGATCTCAGACACGGGTGGAGAGAGGGGGGATGACCGCAGGGGACTCCAGGATGGGTGCAGGCTTCCCGCACTGCCCCTCACCCCCTCCTGGGGTTCAGGGTCAGGTTTACGCTGGGATGGACAGAGTCACCCTTGGATCCCCACTTTCTAGCCTGCTGCACCTCTGGGGAGTGCTGACGCCTTCCTTATCACAGCTGCCTTTTTATTTTTATTTTTAATCTTTATGTGTAAATCGCATTTTATTTTATGTTTCTTCAAAGGCTTAAAATTTAATAATAATAACAATGTGTAAGATAAGGACTAGAAACAAAAACCTTGTAAGGAATGAACGAAGATAAATACATCCAGAAAAAAAAAAAAAACAGTTTGATGAAAATAGTTCAGATTGTATATGAAACCAGCACATTGTACCCCTTGATTGCACTAGTGTACCCAGCTATGATTTAATAATGAAGACAGTAAAAAAAAGAAAAGAAAACAGATGATTACTGCATCGAAATATTAAGCCATATTAATAATAATAATGCAAAGAAAGTAACATTCGCATTGTCAAATAAGAATATGTCTATTATAGAATGCTTTGACTCTGAGGCTCTGCCGCTGCCTTTTTAAAACACTGAAAGTGCGGGGGAAATGGTGAGTCCTTGGGTGGCCAGACTGAGGGCGAGAAGACACACGACTGACAAACACCAAACAGACAAGACCAGTGAACA